>JWZT01002953.1:64747-74808 GCA_000827895.1 Thelohanellus kitauei | reverse complement strand
CGGTCCATTTTATGTTAAACAAGCGACGCATGTACAATAGAGTGGAAGCGATTGAAAATTAAGATGGAAACGAATGAATATAAAATCCGGTAAAAGTAAAATTATCTGGTTCGGCCCTCGACAATGATTATGCTTAATCATGTTATGCATTTGTGATATTGAAATTGACGGTGTGAAACATAGTATGACACCACCATAATCTACCCATTTATGAAACAATTTGTAACAGTGAATTGCAGATGAAATACTGCTCAATACCGTGTAAGTTTGTATGACTGCTCGAGATGGTATTGCGCAATCAGGATCAAGCTACATCCTTTAGATCACTAAATCCTTCAGACGTATCGACACCAATCATTTTGACATATTAGGATGATGTATTTGATAAAAAAGTACATATTTATCACCTAGAGCTATTTTTCGATTCAACAGCTTCACAATATAAGACACGATATTAAAACAAACTCGATATGCAGCGACAACAGTTTTCAATTTATCAACAGAAATTAACGAATTTCGAATCAAAAAACACAATAGCAGTGTATATAAAGGAGAGTGTTGAGGTGCGATCTGTTGTGACCAGTAGTTCTGACTGAATTATGGATACTAACCAGAATTTGAATGTATTTACAAAAATAAAGAGGTAAGAGATCACGATGAGTTATTAAAGGATATAAAATATTAGGAAAAACAGTTTGTGGCCCAAAAAGTAATGGACACGACCACGACGTTCAGGGAGTGTTATTTCGTTTATAAACGTAATACCTAGTATCATGGACTATAAATGGTTTTTAATCAAAGATTATTTGTCATCGTGACGTGAGATTTATTCTGCACGTATTAGGGCAATGATTTACCCTTGTTTAGTAATACTGCCATCATCAGGTAGAGTTGTAATAAAAATAGTCGGTTGTGATCTGGTGGCCGAATGACAACTATTTACACATCACTCATAATCATCTATCTAGAAAATAATCAATACTATTATAAATTTTATTTAAGTTTTCATTCCATCATTAATCGGTTTTATATCTTAAGCCACTTGTGATAATCGACGAGTGACGTTTGTTTTAAACGTGTTAAGGCGTGATAAAAAATTTCATCTTTCAGTTCATTAAGGTGTTTATAAAATCAAATAATAAGCTCCAAACTCATATTTTGCTGTTTGAAGGAGTCATCGACGAGTCATACCGAATCAGTTTCATTACTGTCAGGTATACATATATTCATCAAAACTGGCAATTAAAATATATGGACACATACACATGTATCTGATTTCCACAGTCTAGATTAACCCTCTAGTGTCTCTAATTCTAGTGTTGAGTCTATACAAGATTGTTTAAGAGAACGTCTCATGCTTTGGGTGTTACGTTTAAAGAGTTTGATTCTTCCATGGAAAAAACGAAGCTTTGTAATTAATGAGATATTTAGAAGTTGGCGCAAAGTAAATGATGAAATTCAAGCTATCTGATTTAACACCGCTGTAGACACTTACAATAGTCCAATGGAGAAACGAGTAGATGTTTTGGGATGGCCATGGCACATATCAGCCATTTTTACGAAGGCATGATTGGTTTATCATCTACGGGTAAACACACGATTAAGAAAATTGCTTACGTCATGGTTTATGGAAAAAATCAATCTATTTCGTCATCGACTGGTCATCACGGAAAAGTATGGATGACGACATCAGCTTTACACACGGATCCGGAATACACTCTAGCTTATTTCACAATTATTGATCTTGGTAAGTTATTAATTTGACATTTCAGCGTTGATATATGGGTGGGCTGTTCAAGTTTGTGCGCTTTATTAAAACCAAGATTAAGTATCGTGAATTTCAATTTTGTTGTTTATAAAAAGATGTTTTATTTACTGTAAAAATTAAGCCAATCTGTCATGGTTTCGACGGACCAGATTTATTTACACATAGAAGTTTTCCAACTATTTAAGCTTCTAATTAACTCCGAATTTCCTAGCCGCTTCATGATCTCTTTTGTGCCTGTGCTTCTCGTATCCTCTGTCCTACAGATGGCTTTTCGTATGGTTTTGTCTTTGATAGTTCCACCTTGGCATCCCATCAGATGGACTAAGAAAGTATTGCCAGAATTTAACAAAGCGTCTTGGTCTAGGACGTTACTCACGAACTAAAGGTAAAAACTTACCTGGTTTTGAACGTGTTCCAGAAGGAGTGGTATTACTGGATTTTTATTAGCCCATTCAATCTGACGTTCTTGACAAGATCGAAGCATTCGCCGTAAATTCAATTTTTCATCAGCGATCCTGTGCGCTATTGGTGAGCCAAGAACACACGGATGGTGCTGAATATCACGGAGAGCCTAGCGACCCTTCGTAAATTTTCTTCTTAAACAAGGAATGAAAGTGTGTGTAGTAACAAAATGATTTACAAATTCATAGCGCTGCAACCAGTAAGCACTTCTTTGAATGGCTATCACATTTATCTTAGTTGTTACTTAAACTTTGTTCTGATTATTATAACGTTTACTTAATGGTTTTTCGATCCTCCACTGCAACACTATTTTGTATATTATAATAAGTCTATTTTTTGTTTGATCGACATTTTAGTGTTAGTTTCACTTTATCAATTTTTAGTTAACAATTTAAATTTTAAAGACCTTCCTTAAAACTAAATTTTAGGACGAATATACTATCAGTAAATGCGCTTATTTCATGCCTTTAATGCATATATGTGCACAGGTTGAGCTGATCCCTCATGTATTTTCTGAAAATGTCATTGCACTCATCGACGTCAACGATGGTTGGTGATTTATTTCACATCTAGAGGGGATAAGAGAACTTTTTCGCAAAAAGATTAAATCCATCCTGCCGAACGAGGCAGTCTATTTGATGAGTGTAATTCGCGTTTTAGCATGGCTCAATTCAAAAGCGAGTATTCCGAAAGATTTTCCGAGCGGCACTGAGGATTTTGAATCTTATCAAGATGCGCTCGGTGACTTCAGTTGCATTGCACCAAAACCTGACCGTTTTGGAAATCTTGATTATTCGCTGGAAACGCAGATGTTTCCTGTCAAGGGTAAGGATTTTTGAGACAATCTGGTATCTACGGCCTACTTCTTCAAAGATATTACGAATCTGATGAACAGGGTAGAAAGGTCTATTGTTAGTGAATTTCAGGCACTTGCTTGGATGGTTGAACATCAACCGGAGCTAGAACGCATCTACGAGGAATGCCAAAAGGATCAAACAGAGCCTGGAATTTTTCCACTAGACACCAGGTATTATATATATCCTAGATTAAGGCCCTAAAGTACTAAAGTCAAATAAATTGAAGTTGATTTTGAGAACACAGATCAACAGTATTCACTAAAAGAATAGTTTGTTTAAAAAAATGTTTTTTTTGTGGGGTTTGCTTTGCCAGGCGTTTTTGTTGAAGCAATATCATTCTGATACAATTAGAACGAAATATTTCCTATATTAATCTATGGGTCATAAGTTGTTTGAACAGATTCATTAGCTGATTCTTTGGGCGATATTAAGTAAACTTCACGATTGTCTTTGGAGCTGTTTATACATTCGGGTTAATATTAGCAGTATCATCACACTGAGATATTTGGGCCTGTTTGAAGTTAATGGGTGTTCAAATCACAAGAGGAAGGTATAATCTCGATTTTGATATCGATTTATGCTGTTGACATCAATGATGGAAGATTCTCGATTCGAGAAATTTTATTATAACTACTGGTCGTAATCGAGTGTAGTTTAATCTTTGATACTGTGAGAGTTATTTCTTTTGCTTTTTCAGGTTTACCTGATAACCAATAAAGAGTTACACGATCCTTACCACAGCATGTTAAATAAACTGCTTTTTCGAAACGTCTTTTGTAATTAATTTCGTCGATTCAAGGTAAATGAACTCAAACTTTACGATATATAATTTAAAGAATGTTTAGAAATCATGATTTTGAAAGGATCTTGATAAATATGTGAGATTGCCGTAACCTTCATTAACAATCTTCTAGTATAATACGGGTTGAAGCCAAGCCCCATAGGTGTCATAAAATTTACCGAACTCGAAGAAAGAGTGTCTATTTTGATAGTTTACTCCAATATTAACAACAGTAACTCACCAGGATTGAGTTGTGGTGAATATGGTGATAGACATAATTACAAGTTCAGTTCGTAGGCTTCACATTTATGTAAACACGCAATTATGAAGTTTAAAATTTAACTGCATATACATCTCAAGTAGAAACTGAACTTCTCATGTTTTGTTTAGTCCAGATTATGGCGAAATTAAATTTCCAAAGACGTTATCTGCTTCATTTGAACCACAAAATAATATTAATATGAACTGTTCTCCATGTGATTGGATTGAAAAAGAATAGTGTCGAATCGATACACTTGAAGATGAAAATATTAAATCATTTTTATGACATCCGACAAAATACAGAGATATCAGAAATTCAGCGACTTTTTGATTCTAAGTATGTTAAAACGATGTAATTGTAAATAAAAGCATCATCGATGGAAAATTCGTTGAGGTTGACGATTTGGCCATTTCTGGAGCTCCTGAGGATATCATTCTTTCTCAGTTTAATGAGCCCGAAAACAGATTTCAGCTACACACTTCTGGAGAGGGCTCTATAGGGTTTATTAGGGTTAAGCATTTTCTTCTGTAGAATTTGTCTCCTCTCTGGTGGTGGTTCGATACAAAGTGGTTTGCGATGTAAACGCCAAACCTCGAACCGTCCATTTGAGAGTCACAATCCAGCCACATATAGCTTCCTGAGTCCTCCAGGCTTTAAGCTGAAGATAACTCCGATGCAGTTTGAGATTTTGGAGCTCTTGAAGAGGTTCTTTTACTTTCTCAGTTTAATGAGACCGAATGCTCCATTTGACCTCGCACTTCTTGCAGCGGTTGTTTAGACCCTGCTGAAGTGTGAACCAAGGTCACCCTTAAGCCAGAGCTGGCTAAGCTCCAGGTCAATTAGTCAAGGCTATGCAGCAGCACATGTTGATATGTATCTAAATCGTAACAAAGACAAATACGTCACTCCAGCAACTCAAGAGAATCAAGAGGGTGTCAAAGTACCCTGAAGTTAAGCGGGTCATCAAGATCGGCAGAGGTGCTTGTGGTTTACTCCGGATCGATCGAGGGAGCGGACTATTCACATTCCCAACTCTGCATGGGGCGCTATCCTAAGAGCCTGCTTTCACGAGACTGGCTATCAGCTAGACCATGGGTCGGAAACTCGTGGCATTTTTACATATGGTCACGTGTTGATGCTAATGGTAGTTAATATCTAGCCAAATGGTAACTAAAAACTTAACGATATTTATTTAACGAATGTGGTATACGCTCGCCAATCGTCTCTCACCACGTTAGAATATAGCCTAAACAAAAAGCAGAAATATCCATTGATAAATTATTTTTTCAAGAAAGAATTTAGAAATTCTAATTGATAAATAAAGTGAATATATAATTATTTAATATTTCATACCGTTGCCATCTATATTTACCTGATTTTTAAATTCAAATTTGATTTGGCGATTTATGATGGAATTTGATAAAAATGCATAATTAATATCAACAAAATGCATGTATGTTTCTCTCTCGATGTCCTCTNCTGCATGGGGCGCTATCCTAAGAGCCTGCTTTCACGAGACTGGCTATCAGCTAGACCATGGGTCGGAAACTCGTGGCATTTTTACATATGGTCACGTGTTGATGCTAATGGTAGTTAATATCTAGCCAAATGGTAACTAAAAACTTCACGATATTTATTTAACGAATGTGGCATACGCTCGCCGATCGTCTCTCACCATGTTAGAATATACCCTGAAGAAAACGCAGAAATATCCATTGATAAATTATTTTTTCAAGATAGAATTCTGACATGCTAATTTATAAATAGAGTGAATAGATAATTATTTAATATTTCATACCGTTCCCATCTATATTTACCTACGGCATGAAGAATTTTCAAAATTTATTTGTTTACCTTATTTTTAAATACAAATTTGGTAAAAATGCATAATTAATATCAACAAAATAAATGTATGTTTCTCTCTCGATGTCCTCTTATTTGGTGATTTAAAATTATTTTTCACCGTTCTCTTTGTCATTTTCTAAATTTAAGATAACAATAACTTCCAGAGTCCTGATTTAAAGTAATTAGTTCCCTGGGCCTGTAAAGTTTCTTTTAACAATAGACGATATTTTTAAAAACCTCTTATCATTAAATAGACGATAACTATGGATCAGTTTTAACTGGAATGAATCTGAGTCCCAACAGTCTGCATATCCATTGTGAAACCGAAGGCAATCCTAAACAAGAGTGGTAGAAGTTGTTGCAGAGATATATTATAATTCACATAAGGTTTGTAGGTGTTTCGTACAACCGCCACCATTGGCCATATATATGAATATAATGTCAGTTATATATTACCATTAATTTTTATATCCGTACAGTAATTTTGTCAATAATTAAAATAAATATTCTAGTAGGAGGTTTAGTAAACAATGTAAAAATTTTTTTATCTCAAACCCAGTTGATACGACTATAAAGAGCAAGATAATATAAACGAATGAAAGATACCGTGAATTTCAATTTGAATAGACTCAAAATTATTGGTATATTTAAACCTCCAATCGATTTACGACCTGTGTAATTTGTCAAGAAAAATTCCCTACATCAAAAAGTGAAATTTAGATAGAAATTTAAAAACTAAATAGAAGTTATATAAATTCATACGCTGATGCTAGAAACATAGCAGATCCAATGCTTTAGAAACTGTGAGATAAATCAATTCGGCATTTAATTAATGGATAAAATCTTATCACAATCTACATAATGGATCTTGACGTATACAGTCACAGGATATTAAAGAAAAGTAATTACACATACACAAAGCGAGTATATACGATTCTTATTATAAATTTTTCTGAACTCCCTCGAGATTCTAAGGATAAAGCCGATATAGTAAAACAAGTACTACCATTATCTGCTAGCAATGTTCGAGATAAAACTGTTAAAATGGGACAAGACAATTCCAAATAGCAAGCCGTATTTCTTAAATTGGTTCCTAGGTTATCAAAATAATTCAACTGAATTACGGAATCATTACTAAGCATTTTTTTATTTATTATATCAATCTTCCCCTTTACAATGAAAACATATTCGTTTTATATAATAATTCTTTAATAAGTTCTCAAAAGAAAAAAATAGTTGTGCCTCTTTAAAATTTTAAAAATGGATTTTTAATATCATTTGGCTCTTTGAATCTAAAAGGTTGCCGACCCCTTCCCTAGACAGTTATAAGTTGTCCTGGCTAGTTTGTTACAAAAACGTTAGCTTAGACTAATAGGTAGTTTTGATTCACAATTAATTCAGACATAACAATCGTCAGCACAAATAAAAACTAGTTGGTTAAATTTGTGTTATTTTATGGGTTATTCGTGCATTAATTTATCCCACCACTTTGACAAACTCTGTAATAAATAATCTATGAGCATGTAGAAATGTATTATATAATTGGTGATTTTACATTTTGCAATATGGGAGGGGGAAGGGGGTGGTGAATATAGCAAGAACTCAAATAAACCATAAATACCATTCATTTATTTCTTTAAAAGGCTTGTGTATTCTATAGTTTCAAAAACAGACACCTTTTTTTTATATCCATTTCAAGCATTCCTCACGTTTTCAAAACTTCCAAATGTGTGAACAGAAAGTTGATGAGATTTCATTTATTTCTTATTTTAGGTCATGTACCGGTTCTACCTCCAAACTGTTGCACGTTGAAGTTCAAAGTCAGACGGACATTCAAAATGTCACATCAACATAGAATGAACCAGCAAAACGGCCAATCTTTTCATAATCATCATACATTTTCGAAGCATGACGTTAAGGTGCAAGGAGGTTTCGCGCAAATATGTTTTATCGAGCCTGCCTTATGTCATTAGGGTTTGGCGCCATATGGTTCGTAAGAGAATTGTTAACGCCACAGTTTTTAGTGATTCTTTTATGACTGGAAACCCTTCATTATTGTTGAAATAACTTAAGAGTTTGCATAAGGTAATCTCAGTAAAAATGTTGTGTGACGTTTTGGCGCTGAGCGTTCTATTACGCCCGCCTTAAGTCACTTGAATTTGGCGAGCCAAATGTATACAGAATACTGTTGGCGTCACCTTTTAGTTTGGCAGCTTTTTGGCAGCACCATTAATTTTTATTAAATTCATGTTGGTGATTTCGTAGTGAAATTTTAGTAAAAATGATGTTTGAGGTCTTGACGCAGAGCGTTGTAGCGTTGACGGTCAACTCATAAGAGGTTTAGCGTAAGAGATTTGCGTGGAATTTTATTGTCGCCACCATTAAATGAAATAATTTTTGAATGTGAAACATTAAATATTTTTTCCTAACTATGAATTGTTTTAGAAAATATGGTTGTTATGAATAATTTCCAAACAGTTTCTCATAAGTCCATGGGCGCGATTTTATGATTACCATAATACACGCGATTAATCTATTTTAAAAAGCAAGTAAATTTTAAGCTTTAATTAGCATAGTTTAATCATGCAACACATTGATAATGTGCGAAAATAATTAAAATAAACGTCTACAGTAGTAAAATATGATAAACACGAAATAAATATATGATTAATTCAGATTGATTCTGAGCTTGAAAATATGGCTTCTAAAAGATAAATACATTGTTTTACACGAATTTATAGTTAAATAACCTTTTTAATTTTATTTGGTTTAGATAGAATTTCTCAACTTGGGGTCGAATTACTATCATGAATTCCTCGCCTAAATACATTAAAAATATCAGTTGTTGTCTGTTTATACTTGTAAAACGTCAAATTGAACAAAATTATTCTGTTAATATTTTAAATTATTTTTATAAGATTGTCAATATAAAAAATATGCTGTTATATAAAAGGTTAAATAAGTAATAAATAATTTTATGTTAAAAAACTTAAACATGGTAAAGCTACAATTGTAATTAATCTCATTTATGCGCAAGATGCCAACAAACTCACAGATTTTGAAATCTAAAAGACAATGACAAGTGATCGTTTTAACCCTTATATGGGTAACTTGCCTACAATTATTAAATTAAATTTACAATTAATTGTTTCTAACAACCCCAAAATTTACCAAGTTGTATTGCAAAGAAAGATAGCCTAATGAAATAAAGTTATAATAAAATATACAATATTTATGAAATCACTCGAATAATCAGATTCTAACTTAAAAATGTCTTTTAGCCACGTTTTATATTATTGTTCGTCTTTTTGCATTAATCGATCAACACATTAATTACATGGTTATATAAGGAAAATAAACACTCACAAACTTTTCCAACAGTATTTGTCAAAAAATGTTTACTTTTTTTATTACACAATAAACCTTGCATAATCAGAGCTGATTTTAATATGTATTTCAAGACTTGTCCTTAAATACTTGGTGTAAAACCATTGTACTTTCTCTCCATCAACGTCTCTAAGTAGAATGGCCTAGGAAAAACAATTTTTGCTTCAACGTATGATGCCATTTAAACTTGAATTACATTTTAAAACTATTAAGCCAAAATTCTGAAATATTAAAGGTTTTGCGCCAAAAATTATGTTATTAAGCTGTGGCACCGAAAAAGCTCTGCTTAAAACTATCTCGACAATTCTCTCTTAAGTCAAATGGCTGCTATAGAACGCTTTGCGCCAAAACGTCTAACCTCCTTTTTACTAAAATTACACATTCAAATTTTATCATATTTTTCAGAATATCCAAGTGCCCACTCCAAAAACACACCAACTACAAGATGCTACCAACATTAATCTGCATATACCCAAGGCGTTAACCTTTCATGATGTAAAGCAGGGTCGCTCTAGAACTCTGCGCCAAAACGTCACGTACCGAATTTTTAAGTATTGAATGCGAACGGTGTGAAAACGACGAGGCTAATACTGGGATATGTTAGCCTTGCCACAATTATACAATAACATGGATTTCCTCACTTAGCTCGTGTCCATTTATCGAATACCCCCCCCCCCCCACCTGTCTATCTTTATTATT
>JWZT01002938.1:21259-32417 GCA_000827895.1 Thelohanellus kitauei | reverse complement strand
AAACAAGATTTTACAAATATTTCCCGTAAACGATTTTAATCCGTCCCACAAACAGCAAAACGTCCTAAATTTCTAAAAATCAAACGATGCCAGAGCAATTTAAGAATTGAAACCCCTTTAAAGGCAGTCAAAACATCAAAAAATACCGTTAAGGTGTATTTAAAGTCAAAGGTTCGGTGTTGAGGAGGTGAAATTAAGGCTGTTGATGGTTAGAATAACACTTATGATCCAGTCTCTTTTGACGTTTTCGTTATGTCAGCATCAATTTTCCACTTCCAAAAGTTGGGCTTGTTGATTTGGAATCGTCATATAAAATTTTTCGCTTTTTATTCAACTGAATGAACTACGTGTTGCTCAGCATGAACCGGAAAATGATGATTGGAAGACAATGGTTGGGCAATTAAATGAGTGAAAATCCTATTTTACTCTTTACTTTAAATTTTCAACACATCAATTCATTGATGGATACCCATAAAAAGTAGAAATTAGACTGAAATTAACATATGTGTGGTTTTTATTTGTATGATCAAATTATAATATAAATGGTTTGATGCAGATTGTATTTCGGATAATTTCCATTTGGGTGGTGAATGTAAATTTTAGTCTGCGAGATTCAAGGGCGTAAGAACTGAAATTCTTAATACGATGTACCATTGTGTTGTGTGACGTCATTGTATCATGATCCTGCGATACGCTTCTGGTCATTCAATAACAAATAGCAGGTATCGCTAAAATAATTAAAGATAAATGAAGAGTTCCAAAAACTATTTCTTTTAATCATAAGCGAAAGATCTGCCCTGCTTTCTATATGCCGCCACTTGGTGGTGTTTAATCATTGTGAATGTTGACGGAAAACTGTTCTCAGGAGAGAACGCTCGATTTTTTGTTTGAGTAAATTTTCTTAAAAGACTCACTGAATATATCTGGAAACAAATTTTCATCCGTAAATTCCACAACGTGGATACTGCTTTAAAATCAGCCGATCTGATCCGGCAGACTGTAAAGAACACATGATTATGATGAGAGAGTATATTTTAAAAAGGTTTCAAAAATCTTAGAAAATCCAAAAAGTACAATTCTTATCATTTCATTCACAAATATTTGATATATTAGCTACATTCTCCTGTCATACTTGCGATAAAGGCAAATCAACGGGCTTGACTTTCATAAATCATCCTCTGAACTGGTGTATAGATCTACGTCAGGTTTTCCATTAGATTTCAGAGAATCTGAAGCCAATTCTTCGGTGAGCCAATATTTTTAAGAGATACATTATAGCTATTTAGGATATCAAACAAAATCCATCTACTTATCATAACCCAAAAATAAATAATTATTTATCAACAGATTTATCCTCGGCAGTTCAGTTTTTAGTAAAATGATTATAATCGTTGACCTTTTCCGATGTATGACGGTCCTTGTGAACTCTTTATGATTAAATCCAAAATTCTGTTAAATCAATAAAAGAGAGGACCATAAATAATTACATCTATCCTTTTAAAAAAGACTACCCTGAGATTTTCTATTGGGACCACTCCATGAAAGTGAGCAAAGAATTAAGTCAGTTATTAGAAGGAGATGGCAGGAGTATGTGGTTGAAAATTTCTTCCAATAAGAGTGTGGAATGGTGGATCTAATATATAAAATAATATAATTATGGAAAATACTCAAATAAGGCTTCATTTTTAATGCTATACTCTGAAGGTATCATTTTCCCTGAGTGCCTTTATTTTTAGATTCATCTATTCACACGATTCGCGGTGAATACCATTTCTATCCTCTTGGTTTTTGAGGCAGCGAACCAACATTTAAGATACCGTATTTATAAGAAAATTTCCTCATATTCAACGAAGATTCAACAAACATCACGAAAATTTAGTAAACTAGCTTGATTCATATAAGCGATTATATGGGCCCATTTTTCGTTGGCTCATCGACATTTCTTTCAGAAGCCATGTTTCAAGCCTTCTTCTCTTCACCAAAAGCAGACACAGAAATCGTCAACAGAGAAATACCCGCGATTTATAGAAAATCTTTTGTTTCGATTTTTGAAGTGTTCCCAGTTTTGTTTTACTTTTCATAAGCGATTTTGCCAATATATTCGTGATCATTCTATGGCAAACACTTATTGCAATAGAAAGTGGTTGTCTAGGGCACATTAATCACTTCTTTACTCGCCTTTGATCTTTGGTTGTAACTCTAAATTTGTGAATTTCCAATACAAAAAAACTCGTTTTAAACCCAGAAATTCGTTTAATAGAGCTTGTCTAGGAACTAATTTATGCTTTTTTAGCTGTTATTCCGCCTTTGATCACCAAATTTTCATGAGTTTTATTCTTTTTTGTCAATGTTATGTTGCATTTCTCGATCATTATTTCATTTTCCAGATCCACGATTCTACATTTTGCAATTATTTTCACCATTAGATTGAGAGATGATTCCAAATCAATCGTCAATATATGTCTAGAATGGGTTAAATTCCTAATATTTAATGCGGGTAAGCCAATAACATGCGCAAATGTTTCTCATAAAGTGTCAAACTGGTCCAGGTTAAAAAATAGACAGACATCGATCTCAATATCTGTAGTTTTATAGAATTTGATTTGGAAACATCACAAAGAGTGCTAGGTGTATGAAAAACATAAAGAAAATCAGGTAAAATCCAAACATGAATTATTAGTCGTATTTTGGATTTAGATTATTAAATTTTCAGTTTACCACGACTTAAATATATTGAAATAAGAAAATATCACACTTAATCAGATGACGTCATTACAAATAAGCACATGAATAGTGTACGGTCCGATCATTATATTTAAATTTAATTGAAAACCTACATCCATGATCTTGTATCTGTTCATTAGATATGTATTTTTGTAAAAGCTACTCGTGTTTATTTTTATGGCCCTAAGAGATAGCATCTAGTTCATGATATTTATGGGACATATTTCAGTGTATAAACATCTATTTTTAGATATCTTTTACGCATGTCACATAGATCATGTAACTAGGGTCTTTATAACTTGTTTTAATCATCAAATTTGTGTATTAACTTGCTTATTTCAACTTTAAAGAGGATTAACGAAAATCCTCGCTATAAGAACTTTTCGTTAAAACAAACAATTATACTTACGATTAATCGCGTTTTGACCTATGATTGCAAAAATCAGACCTCTCATCACGCATGTCAAACAGTGGTAAACCTTGTCATGCGCAAATAAAATACCAAAAACTATCTATGCACTTGAGCGTTAGTTTCAGCTTCGCATCAGACGTAAATTTACATAGATTTTATCAATTTTATAGCCATGAAATATTGAAACTCTTGACGAAATAGAATTTCACATTCGGACAAATGGTGGAGATTTGAAGAAATGCTATTCATTTGGATGTTAATACTCCATCTTGTCACCTAACTCACTTAGTAGGACACTCTAAGACTCACTTACCAAATGATAATATTCATAAATGTTTAGGAATAAATTAGAAAATTATGGCGCAGACTCTTTATAATTTTACAATCCCCCTAAAATTTCCTGACATGCTTCATGTTAAACGACGTAGTAATGAAAACGGACATAAGTCGTTAAGTGTGGATTAACCTTAATTTTGGAATTAAATAGAATACAAATATGTGGTTTAAGGGTATTTTGATTATATTCCATATATTTTCGTATTTCATGATTATGATCCGTGTATTTTAATATCCGGATTAAAAATAATTACATCTCATTAATTCAGAATGTTGTTTCTAATTCCAACATTTTTTATTTTCTCTGATTGTATTTCTTTCTAATTGACAATAGGTAGAAATTTAAAGTTAACTCTTGGTCAATCAGATTCAAAAATTTCGGTAAATCTCGATTACTCATTCTTTTTCGCTTTTCACACCAAACAGTTTGATTAATCATTGATTTAGTGTTAGAGCATCGTTGGATGACGTCACCACATCGATTTAACAAATTAAAATGGACGAGAACTATTTGGTTATCAATCTGATGAGATATAACCCACATACATTTGTGGATATCAAATGTAAAAGTCAGAATTCTGGTAATAACATAACTATCGGTGATTGCGAAATTGAGATGAGAGAAATGAAACAACGTTCCAAAATTTTGGTTACAGGAGAATTAGTTCTTAATAAAAACACAAAATATGTATTTGATGAGGGTCAGAAGATTGAATTCACATTGTCAAAAAAAACTGATCGATTTATAATATTTTTTAACTATCTGGAAATCACGTTCGAGAACTATATTCAAATAAATTACGTTTTTCCCGCCAAAGATGGATGGTGCATCAATGCTTCCTCGCCAGAAATGCAATACGTGTGTGGATTTAATGACGAAATGATTTTAGTCCAAGACGAATCGAGTTGTTGCATTCTTTGGAACTTCATACGATTTATTGGTATTATGATTCTAGGTTTATCTATTATTTTTTTCCCGGCGAAAAAAGTCAAGAAGTTGTTGCCGAAAGAAATGGTAAAGAAAATACTTGAGAAATATCAAAACCGAAAATAAACTACATTAATTAAACAGATTTATTTACTGATTTATTTTCTGTTGTTTTTAGTCATTTCTTAAGAACTTTAACAATTATGATTCGAGATTGATCGACAGAACTGATATTAGGGACTCATGCTAAATTCAATTGAATACAGGTAAACCTCTCATTAACGGAAGAACGCGGATGTTGCTCTCGGCCAGTTATAGTGAATGGGAATTGATTATAACAGGCTGAACATAGTATCACATTTCTGATGATTGGATTATTATTCGAAGTTATAGACGAGCAAAAGTTTATATGTAGCAAATATGATTACTACTGGATGTATTCATTAACTAGGAACCGAATTCAGTTTCGGCGGCAATGTTTACATGGCGAGCTTGCTCATATCTCTTTGCATTATTGTAATAAAAATAACATAATAATCCGGTATAAATTCAAAACAGCCATTCATACATCCATATAATCTTTAAAATATCTGGAGCTGTTTATGGTCCGAGTAATATGACGAGGATGACAAAGGTTGAACTCTCGAGGTCGATAGTTGTCATTCCTTTATTAATAATTTTTTCAAGATCTCGCCACACTCTAGTTAACACGTGCTGTTTTGTGTCAAAGAAATTTAAAAAATGCGGTTACCCGATGACTGTTTTTCTTAATTTAATAAACTGTAACAGTGTATACAAATTATTATGATCAGTGCGCGTGTTATCATTGGTTACTAACACTCATGTTCAGAAAGGGGATTTATATCAAGATGGCTCTAAGCTCGATTCGTCGTAACTGCAAATGGTCTTTAAGCAGACCGATGGTAAAAGTATAATTACATGTAAATGAACACATGGTCAAAAAAACATGGTGCGTGCTTGCCCGGCCATTGTAATTAACGATGGATTCCCTCGCGATCAGAGTATGATCCACAAGTAGACACCATAATTTCTTGTTTTCTGCTTATTAGATATTGAACCATTACATATATAAGTATTCAGGATGAGGAGATCTATCTCACCGGTCTAGTGAACAAGAATACTTTTCCTGGGTCAACAAATGGTTTTAAAATCCAAACAATCCCTGATGATGACTGTAAATCTTTTAATTACATAAATATATTTCGTTTATAGAAAGATATTTATGTTTTTTCGACATTGCGAGTCCGGATGACGTCATATGTTCTTATATGAAAATTAGATTATCTTAACCCTCTTTCCATCGAATTCAATGATATTTAGACTCTATTTGGTTTTTCAGAGGTACTTTCATTCTTTTGAATGCTTAAATCTACAATTACACATTCTCAACTTCGGAAGGTAAGACCGATGTTGTTTCGTTGCCTCCATATAAATCAAGAGAACTGGTTTTAATATTTCATTGCTATAGATCTGAGGATGGTATTGATTTCAGTAAAAACGTCGATCAGCCACTTTGAGTATTTGGGTAACAAATTGACCATTACTCTGGGATATCATGACAAAAAGTGTATCCGATAATTTCATTTTATAAAATCGTGTATTCAGGAAATGAGTTGATTGAAAAATGCAACGTCACTCTGATAAACGAGGATCGATTCCAATAATATTTTGCGATTAACCGCCGATACTCTTCAAAAAAAACGTAAAATTAAAATTCGTTCAGTAGAGTCTCAGAATTCGAATTCAGGAAAAAGAAAAAAATTTACTCTATTTATTTACAGATTTGCCACGAAATCCATCGATCAGTGCACTGAATCGATATCAGAAAACCGTAATGGGTGCCAACATAGAGGTTGAACCAAGTTGTAGAAAGAACTACAAAAGTGTAAAGGCCTCTCAAACTGAAACCATAAATATACTAAAAAGTGCTGTTGTATCTTCCATGGCAATTTTGTTGTCTCATTTTTTTAGAACATAAAAGATATTTGTGCATGCGTAAGACCATGGCATGGATTAGCTATATCACAGAATATGTAAATACAGCTAGTATCTGACATGCATCGATTTTTGTCATATCTTCGATTTAGCTACACAAATCTTATAAATATTCTCTAAACTTGTGATTCATTACCCCAAGTTAGAATGGCTGAATAAATTGATGAATCGTACCGGTTGTTACCGCCAGAATGGGTTGTGCAACTTCAATCTGGGCCACCAAATGGATTCTACGAGCACAAAATGACCTACTTTCGAACTCAATTATTCTTCGTTAACCATTGATATCGTTTAACTCAAAAATAGGACACTCGACATGGGTTTCCTAAAAACAAATACCAAAATTTCAGAAATTTTAAAAAAACTACACTCTATCATTTTAAACCATTTCCATTCCGAATTTCCATTTTTGATATTCAAATGTTCCGAAATCTTATTTTTATAAAAAGTAAATAATGATTCTTTAAGATTCGTTTTGTTAGACTCAACCCAATCTCAGAAAACTTCTCTGGGTATTAGATTCTTTCATGGACTGCATGTAACCAAGACGCTAATACATAAAATATCTATTAATTTTGAATATACTTTTTATCATAAAAAAATATCAGAACATTTGATTGCCCATGCCGGAGAATCGAACATTTGGGACGTGAAATGGTATAAGTCACTCTGTTTACCCTGACGCTTAATAAAATATACCCTCGTAGGTCCAATCATCGGATCTTTGTGCAAAATTTAGCACATTTTATAAATTATCTTTAAAATATGACTCCATGATTTTTCAGGTGAGCTAAAATTTTATAAAATAATCATTAATGAACATGAGGTATGCAATTCATATTTGATTAGGTGTAACGCGTGCGTGTATGCCTGTAAATGAAATTTATAATGTTCTGTTGTAAATTAGATTTGGAATTCGTAAAATTTACAAATAAATGTCCTTTGGCTTTCTTGTAAATTTGGTTCTTTTTAGGGCCCTCAACTTTGCCTTTATCAACGAATTGTGATAACATCATTTTAACGGGTAATTTTGGGATTTGAAGCGATGAAACACCATTTTCCGTCAAAAATGGCCAACTTTTCGATAATGACATTCAAAGGTCAGATGTTGTATTTATAAATTGATATTTATATAGATGATACCTTTTAGGATTGTCAAAATATTCCTTCAAATTCAAGAGTGAAATATGTGCTGTCGTTTGCTGAGATTTGATTACGTTTAACAGTAAAAAATCTTTCTAAAATTTACTTATTATAAATTCAACGTCGGAACCTTTGAATGTTATCATCGAAAAGTCGGCCATTTTGGACGGAAAATGGGGTAAGCCAATTATTTACATTGTGCAATCAATTTTGCACTCTGGGGCGAAGCGGCTGTTACTGTTTTTATTGAATCGAAAAATTAATTGTTAAGAATTAATTGATCAATAAAATGAGAACTAAATTTTATGTTTTGTAATTATTGGAGGAACGAACATTTCCTTTTTAAAGAAATACTCAGTCTTTTTACTAATCTGGCATTCCATTTTTCCACTTATGTTGTTCATAAATTGAATTTTGTCATCCTCAATTCTCGATTCTTATCAAACATAGAAGCCGCCTCGTCCCAGAATGGAAAATATATTGAACAATCAAGAAAATTGAATGATTAATCCGTAATTTATAACCCCTAAATATAGTTTATCTGAATGTATATTTTGTCTTTCAGGTATTATTATATTCGAGGAAGAGTGCATATTTAACACAGTTAAAGGTGCACAAATTTACTTATTTAGTTTTACCGAATAAGGCCGATAAATAATTTTTAGTATCAAACACAAAAATATTGAAACTTGTGTTCTTATATCGAGAAATTCCTCATATTTTAGGGCGTATTCATAGACTGAGGATCGAAGAAATTTGAGAGCTAAAATGTTTGTGAAATCCGTCAAAAAATAATCTTGTATTGAACTAACAAATAAGGAAAATTTAGTTTCAGTGATATTTTTTATTGTATTTCGCAACGATGATTAAAGATGAATGTCTGGTCCAAAATACATGTCTGTATGATCATTTTTTAAGTTCAAGCAAAATTTTTAGTTGTTAAAAATAGATGCTTTAAATCTGAAATAATCTTAAAAATAATATCAAGTTAATTGATGGATCATGTCCAAGAAAAACAATGAAATTTGCCATAAATTTATTACAACTTTGGTCACCGAATTTTCAGCCCTTCCGCGAGGTAGATTAAAGAATGCAGCCAATTTTCACAACCGTGCAATCAATCTTTAAATCTGTGGTATGATGTCAAAATTTCGTAATAATTTTATTGATTTTTTCCGAGTTTTAAAAAAGTGAATTCTAAAAGTTGGAATGAAAACAACTAGGTTTTAATTGACAGCCATCGGATGCATTCCTTCAATGTGTTTCAATCCTGAGATAAATGCCCATACAATAATATGAAGTTACCTGGTTTTTCGTTAAAAAGTTCGCTAATTGCGTTGATAGAGATGTGAAACATTTAATATTTTTTTTACTCCCGATGTCCTCTTCATTCACACATTTTTATAAAATTGGTCAGGATAATCTATATTGTTTACATATTTGGTTGTGTAGCTTCCTAAGCTTCCGACTGTAACGTAAAAGGTGAGTCCGGAGGGAATCGAACTGACCCCTCATCGATGCTCACCCAGTGGTCGCCCGACTGTACCACTCAGCGCTTCTACGTTAGTAAGGATATAGTATTTATAAATCCTTACACTTCTCCCACCTAAGGAGAGCAAAGTCTATGCAGAGGCAGTCGTCTGACAGCGATACGCCATCCAACTGTTGACACCAAATGTAACGTAAAAGTTGAGTCCGGATGGAATGGAACCGACCCCATATCGATGCTCACATAGTGGTCGCCTGACTGCACCACTAGGCCCGTCCACGTTAACAAAAATATAGTATTTACATATCCTTATACAGACATTCTTTATTGTGTGATTTTTCCTTTTAAAAGTTTTTCCGCAAAACATGAATTAAGATGACATAAAAAGGTATAGCAGTTTATTGATAAATTACTTCAATTATTTTACTAAATGTTGAAAATCCATTTATCATTTCAATTTGTGTTTATTTTTCATGAAAACCTCTGCAACAAAATCTGAAAATATTGACTTTTGTCGCCATACAGAAGCCTAATTACCGGGATGTACCCCATAACTGTCGATTAAAACAGTTTGAATTTCACACATTTATCATTCATGTTTTTAAAACAAAAAAATCCAATAAATTACCTTGACATTTCAGTCGCAGGGTGAAAAAATGAAAATTGATTGTACCGCTGGGAAAGTAAACTGCGGGCTCTCAGTAGCCTTATTGCAGAGCGGAAAATTGGCTGTAAATCTGTTCCAATCGGCTGACCAATGTTGTAAAAACATATTGGAACATTTGAATGTCAATACATAGAAATTAGATATTTTTGATAGGAAATGATGTAGAGTAATGTTTACTTGGTGTACAATATCCAATTTATTAAAATTCACTGTATAACCATTACTTTGACCCCATTTTCAAGACCGATTCTATCCGGCGAAATGTTTAATATCCAAAACCACCTTTTGCTGTTGCGATATTTTGTAGCAAGTCTATTTATAAATAATCCATATTAAATCCAGAATAAGTGCGTACCATTTTTCTTACGTATTGAAAACTTTAGAGGATATTTCAAACATTCAGAACTATGGTAAACTCATAATGATACCAGGGCTTGTGTATGTTTTGCGCATGCTCAAAAATCTTTTCAAAAGATTAAGCACAAACTGGTTAATGAGTAATTTCTACACGTCTCTGCAATAATATGAATATCTATCGTTTTTTAGGGAATGTTTGTATTCAAAAGGTATTTTATGACGATTGGCGAGAACAGGCTGCTTGTTGGTGACTCGTGAATAAGAGAATGACTAAATCATTGACATTACGGAGCCTCGTTTCGAGTTAAAAATTACAATTTTTACTGCCGCACTCAAATTAATTGTACCCTTTTAGGGAGGTTGTATTGATGATTATATCGCTCTGCCAGTTCCACACCCGTAAAACAGGCTCTTGAGGTGATTAAAGGATATGCTTAACAATTATAGCGTCCCCTAATCAAGATAAGTCTTGAACATTGAAAATTTTTACTTTCATATACAAGACTTTTTATAGATGACATTTACTCGACGGCGATGTTGACGATATACATAAAAATGTTCCTTTTTTACAATTACAAGCTCTTAAAAAAACTTTTTTCCTAAAATTATTTAAAACCATTTCCCATGCAAAAAGCCGATTTTCCGATGGTGACATCCAAAAGTTCCGATGTTGAATTTATTATAAAAGAAAAATTATAAATTTTAGAAAGATTAATGCTGTAAGTCTAAATACAATCTCGGTAAACGACTACATATGTTCTACTCGTGAACCTCAGTACATATTTTCACTTCCTTAAAAGATAAAATCTTTAGAAATATTCATTGACTCTTTTTAATAAATTCAACATCGGGAAATTTTGAATGTCATCAGCTGAAAGACGGCCTTTTTGTATGGGATATGGTATAGCGTATTTTACCAAAAAATAAATTAGTAATATAAATTTCGATTGGGTAATGAATCATTGCTCGTTGAATATGAATAACACTGTAATAATGGAGGTTTATTTCATTAAAATGTACTAAAACAATACAGATACCTCAGGTAAACGGTTGATGGATTTTAACTGATGTTAGGATCTATACCAT
>JWZT01002938.1:2622-18258 GCA_000827895.1 Thelohanellus kitauei | reverse complement strand
GCGATGAAATAGCAGCCTCGAAAAAGAGGCGTAGGGTGCGAACAGTTTAGAGCCCGTCGTTCATTTAGTTACACTGTTTCATAGACTTCTGATACGTAAAAAATATTCAACCCTTCAAGTTAGTCAACCCAATATAAACGTTTATTATACATCGATTTCAAATCTATAAACCAGTGATCAAATTCTAACGTAGCGTTGTATTTTCGGTGATGTCTTATGTTTCGGCTAGACAGTAACGAAAGACAGTCATGCCTGAATATGTTTTGTACTCATATAACTTGATAAGCGATGTAGGGTCTTTTAAAAGGCATGATTATGATCCTAAAATACGTTATGAGTTGCTAACATAAATTCAAAGAAGGCACAAAGCTGGGTACGTGTCGATATGCATATTTCCCGGTATTAAAATACATGGGTGGGATAAATAGAAACAATTATAGATAGAATAAGTAGAATTTTACATATAAGCAACGGATAGGGTACTGGATTGTATTGTATTGTATTGATAAATTGATTCAGAAGACAGATAACCTAAATTCAAAGTGAATACGTTTCCTTCTATATCATCAAACAATTAGTTGAATGTCAGAACTAATTACAGTTTCTGAAATGTTCATTGATCAATTCATAAATTTCAAACATAGATCCTATCATCACCACATTAATATTTATTAGTCGTTATTAGACTAAGGGGTTTGAATTATCCTTTGTAAACACAACAGTTGGTTTAAAAAATTATTGGTTTATGTTGAAGTTAAGGAGATCGTATATGGTTGATACTTTTTAAAAAAATCATATATTATATCTGCGATCTGATTTTAAAAGAACTAGAAATGGTAATTTAGACTTCATTTGCTGGGACCATAGAGTGAATGTTACCAGTTGTTAACTTTATCTTGGTTAATAATTACAATGAATTTATTGATAAAAATTTAGATTAGCACATAATCGTTTAGGTCGCTAATCATTGGATTGGGATATGAGCAGAAAATAGCAATCCTATATTAAGGTTGTGATTACCGGTATTTTGAATTATTTTATCAAATCTTAAGTCTTCTGGAGCATGAATTATTCCAAAAACAATACTATTGGTTTTGTGCAGGCTTGAATATCATAAAAATTGAGAACTCTGACAGCACAATTCACGGTGTTGTATTCACTGAAATCACCTCATGTAAAAGAAACTTATAAGAGGAGTATTCATAACACTTTCAATAGTAAAATTCGCCTCCAAGTTGATGAAAAAAAATTAAGAGGAGAGGGCCTGTGAACAATCGCGGATTAGAAAAAGGAAATGAAAAATATTTTGGTTATGCTTTGATAATATATGCATCCAATTATTCGGCCTGTCTTCTTGGACTATATCGATGTTAAAAGGCGAACAAATAGCTAATGAGACAAACATTTCTAAAATGCTCACTCCAGTATATTTTCCTTTCATGGGCTTATGTGACCAAAGATCCAGGATCGACAGTAAAGGTTATCTGAGACGAGACATGTTTCCTCTGTAATTTAAATTAACTAAAAAATACTTATCCGAATCCTGTTATATTTAATTAGCATCTGGAAATGAGTTCTGCATTTTTATCTAGAAATTTCAAATGTAGACATTAATATCCCAATTTGGGTACTGGAGAAGGTTCTGGTGATTAGATTAGAGTTTATATCATCACCACATAAAAGCGTGATTTCTAAAAGAGGAATTAATCAAGTAAATTAATTGTGAGAGAAGATCATTGGCAACCTGTTACAAGTTTCTTGTGTCACAAATATTTTATTCAGAGATCATTTGTATTAAAAACAACTTAAATCGGGAAATTTTGAGCCATATTCGACGGATAAATAAAAAAAATCATGCATTCTTTAGATCAGATTTATGATTAAATTGTGAATCTGCTTCATAATTGATTGTGCTTTTTTGGTGGAAAAAAATATGGAAGTAAAGCTTTTGATTAGGATATAAAACACCAAGGTGATTTGAAATATTTGATCCAAAAAAGGATAGTCTTCTTAGAAGTAGCGTGTAGCTTATTCATATAATATACCATATAAAAACAGCCGATACCTTATCCCTCTTATTTTTCACACTCTTGTATTCGAAAGTAGTCTGGCAAAAATATGATAATTTTGATAATGATCGATATTTGTCACAAAACTAGGCCACAGTACATATATCGGAACGGAGCTGGCAGTTCGTGGGCCTCGAACCACCCATTTTGCTTGAATGAATCGTTAACCCTCCGGTTTTTTTCAGGCTAGAATATGTGAATATTGAAGACTTCCTAGTAAGTTACCGCTCTCATATGAAATCTTTGAGTCAAGTGAACCATCATTTAAACTCCTAAACAGATGATCTATTTTCAAAACTATTTCACCTCATATTTCATATTCTTATGTGTACTGTTGTGATAAATCAAAAGAGATCTTGATCCATCGTTTTCAACGAAAAGGAAACAATATTATAAATTTTTGAATCTTGAAGTCCCATCGAGTCCGGTTTAAAAGAAAATCACAGTGTCAAGCAGATGAATTGTGACCCAAATGCCCCCGTCGAATAATACATGATTTAGAATTCCACCAGACTATTGAACAAAATGATCATGGAGTTAAAAATCAGATTTGAACCAAATGCGTACACATGCAAGGGCACTGCCCCATTTTCTGGAAAGCTCCTCTACCGTCTATGCATTGACTTATATTTCGTACCTCTGAATCCTTTAATCTGTTGAAATTAGAACGAATGAAAAACTTTGCATCTAGAAGTAAAATCTCCATTATCCTGGTAGGTATTTAAATTTCGGCGGTTAAAGCTTAAAATTTCAGGCGATTTACGAGAATTCCCGATTTTTATGATCTTAAACTCAAGAATTTGAAATTATTTCAAAATGTCGTCATATTTTTTGATTATCAATGCCAACAAGAACGAAGGTTTGTCGAGTTGTTACCAGATGATAATATCAGAAATATAATGACGAGAATAACCTCGGAAGACTTTCAGAAATCGATTCGAAGTCTATTTTATATTTATTCAGCCAACACAAAGGTTAACGACATTTTATATTGTGTGATTTACCAAAATGTATCATTTCAATGAACATTTAGCCAAAATCGATAAATGATTTTTTCTACAATTGGCGCGAATCTATTGAAACAGCTGATCCGAGTGAACCACCCAGAACCGTTGATTGCAATGTGTCAGCACGCTTCATTGCCGCGAATGTACATTACTTATGCGAAAAAATTAGTCCAAGTAAGTTTAAATTTGAATTTAGATTTCCAGTTCATCAAAGTATTCCTCAGTTTAAGTAGTGAAATTCTTAAAGACGAAGTGTTTAAATATTTTACGAAGTGTTTAAATATTCTAAGACTAGGTCCTCCATCGTTGTATACGAAGCAATTTTGAGGTTAGGGAACATTTACGGCGCATGTATTAGAATGGTGTCCCCTTGTTCAGATACGTACTGATTCACTGTTACAGTTTCTCAAAGACACCGTTTGTTAGGTTCTCATGTGATATGGCTTTCTTGGAAAACGTAAACTATCACAAATCACACATCTCTCTTTTTTATCACGAAAAAAATGTAATGGTTGAGTTTACCAGAAAAATTACGATATATGCCTGATTTCCTATCTATGTTTAAATTCTGGGTCAAGTGAAAAATGGTATATTTTTTAAATAATAGTTTGTTTGTACGAAATCGTCTATATTTTCTTTCATATGTTGATTCATCCGAAATTCCAATTTGTTGTTTCAATAAAGGTTCCTTCGAGTTGTATGCTATTTATTTACTCTGATTTATCTGCCCAGACTGTCAAAGTTGCCCTCGCGTGGCACACGAATCTTTCGATCCAACATCTTCATTTGTATTCAAGTGCTTATTGCTTGAAGACAAGTACATGGGTCATGATTGGACCAATAATATGATCACGATCTGGAAGAATGATGTTGCTCAAATATTAGGTCAATGTATCAGTATATCATTTGTGAGATAGATTCCGCAATTCCTTTGCATACATCGTATATTTATGCTGTAGCTATTCCAGGGCCTAAAAGTTTCAGCTACACCTGTCGTTTTATCGATTCGGAAGCTCTCAATACACTCAGCTTGTCAATTTGTAACAACCCTTATTCTAACCTAACCAAAATCTTTGAAATGTGCAGTTTCCAGAATCCCAAAATGTTTATATTCTATAAATTAGGCCCGATCTGCCTCAGGAACCTGGCTCTGCGACATGTGGTACAAATACACAGGATTCTATTCAATTGCAGCCTACTCAATCTCAAACGTTCATCAATGTTCTTAGGTTCGGCTTTTATTATTTAGTAACTCATTGGCGCCTGAAACGGATTCGATGACCACTAAATCATGTTTATTGAATCGAACGTTTTCCAATTTACAATCGGATAGATCACAAACCTCAAAAATTGTGTCGGTTTGTTATTACTTAATGCAGAAATTAAAACTTATAGTTGACAAAATATTGGAGAAAAAGTACAACATTGTATGCGGACACGAACTTTATGAACCTTGTTCCAAAAAACTGTTCGTAATATCCAAAATGTATTTAAAGGTTTGATCAAATGAGATTTAGGACATTAAAGACACAAAGAACTACGTCGAACTTATCATTAAGGTCGTTAAAGATAACGCGAAACAAGTCGTTGAATTCGAAACTCAGCGTCTAAATTTATAGTTTAGTTTATTTCATTATTATGTGTATTAAACAGGTCGATGTACCATTTCATTGTTATTTTTAGGGCACCTATATCAAATTCTTTATGAAGCATTTCATACCTGCCCTTCAAAAACAACACTATTTATAATTACAGGACCTCCTTAAATATTTTAAGAAAAGTCTGGAATGTGAAACGACGTTGATTTCTCGATCAAATGCAAAAAAATTAATACGCGGTTTCTGTCGTTCAACCCCGTTTGATCATAGTGCAACCCACACTGAAATTATCATGAAATACTTTCACCCACCCATACGATCAAAAACTTGCCCTCCTATCTATACAGATGATTTACATATTTAATCGAAGAAAATTTTCATAGACACGAAGCCACTGTGCCAACTTATTTGGTGAAAGAGTTTGGGAACACCTCAGTTTTTGTTATGTTGATAAAATACCAAACAATATATCTGTCAAATACAATTCAACTTGTGGGTGGATCAATAACCGTTTACCTATCATATTTGATGCATTCGGGGGTAAATATGGAATCTTTCAACGAGGTACTCACTGGGCTTTAAACATGCCATTTTGCAGGTTGAGATTATAGTTTTCTGTTATTAGCAGACCTTGAAAATCTGAAATTCCAGACTTCAGAAGGGTGGTGGGAGACGTGATAACAGGGTGAGCAAATCGTGTTTTGAATTAAATAGATTCATGGATGGAACAGATCAGAACATAAAGAATATTATAAAGGTTAAGAGAGAGGTGATCGGCCAAGGATACATATTCATGTGGTTATGGTGTTCTATTGCATTCATTCCTCTCGAATCGGTTATCTACTGATTTCAATACAGTTAACTCCAGTTAAGTGCACAGCCACGGGACTGGGAAAAAAACGTGCATTTAACAGGCGTCTGTAGATATCCGATGTAAATATGCGTAGCCAAATGGAAACGGAGCCAAAACTTTTTGTGCAGTTAACTGGATTTTAATTTAAATGTGATTCCAGTTGTTAGAAATACCATCAACAATTCTCCAATTCATTGAATAGATTCCTGTTTGCCACTCGATATTAGATAAAAACAAAAACAGGTTGGTGTTGGGAGCTTAGAGGCACTCCTGCCAACTCCCCAAGGTGCGATTGGTCAAAGTGCAAGGCCAGGTAATTTGATACAGCTTACAAAATACATACATCTGACATGTTAATTGTTCATTATAAATGGAGTGTCACTGAAGGTTCCACCCAACTAGTAAAGTGAATAATCCCCTTCCCTGTCGCTCATAAAAGCATATAAATCGAATAATAGTTGCATATTTGGAAACAATGGAATTGAATAGACGAAAACGTTCATTTTTGAAATTTTAACACCAAAAATGTTACAAAATATCCACATGGCGCATTCGCAGACCGTTATAAAATTTTAAAATAGAGTAAAAGACAGACATATTTCCTGTTTTTATTGTAATAACTAATTTCCAACCGCCATGATATACAAAAGCCGAAAAATTAAAAACACGCAGAAATAAATCCCGGTTTTTGTACTAATAAATGCACATTGTAATATATAAAGAATTAACTTGAAAATTAATTAAATACATAGTTATTCTCTTTCTATACTCACTTCTTTCATGTTTTGAGGAAAAAATAAGATAAAACCACATCATTAAGGATGGTCGAGGTTTACGGATGTCATACCAACAAGTACATGGTTTTCAGGTATATTTCGTTGTTTGAAAGTTGAATTTCGTCCCATCGTGTTTTTTCATTTAGTTTTTAGTTTACAATCATAATTTAACTTTAACTGGATAAAAACCAGTCTCTTTGGGTTGAAAAAATTTGAAAGGTGGGGAAGTCAAACTTCTCATTTCGGACAACAGCGTTTCCACCATTCTGAAGTAGAGTGTTGCGCATTTAAGGAAGCTAAATTTGGTGAATCTTGAAAATCCACGAAATTGAATATTTAAAATTCCCGAAAATCTACAACTCCCCCCCCCCCATTTGCAATAATTTTTTAAAATTTATTTACCATGTCAAAAAATGCGTGGTATCAAAACGCACATCCAAATTCAACTGATGGTGCCTTGCTAAAAAGTTTAACTTTTTCCAACCCAAAAGATTGATGTTTATCTATTTAAAATGAATTTTTAATTGTAAAACTAAAAACTAAATGAAAGGACGAAATTGAATTTATAAAAGACGAAAAAGACCTGAAAACCCTGTGCTTACTGGTTTGACATCCATAAACCTCGGGCATCCTTAATGACGTAGGTTTTTTCTTAAAGTTTTTTCCTCAAAACGTGAAATAAGAGATTATCGGGAGAGTATAACAATGTATTTAATTAATTTTTGAGTTAATTCTTTATATATAGGGTTTTTCTATCTATTTAATAAAAGTTGGCACAAATAAACATATAATTGCACGAGAGGAATAATTAACCTTGTTTTATCAACTTTTATTTTTCAGTCCATCTCAAAATTCTCAAGTCACCAATAGTATAAAAATTAAGAAACCATATTTACCCTTAAATCGAATGATGTTTGCTAAAACGATGGTAACATTGGTTGTAAGTGAGTGAAAAAAAATGGAGACTTTATTTTTGTTTTTTTCTTTAAATTTGTAAGAAACTTGCAAAATTTCACAAACCCTGTATTTAGAATGAACTATATGGGAAGGGATTCTATGTATTGTGGTGATTTATAATTATTTTCGACTCGGCATAGATCAAATTAAAATCCAAAACTCCCTTGTTCGATTGGCTTGCAAACATTTGTTTCATTCGTTTTCACAACCTGATTCGTGTTTGATAACAAACTATTTTTCATTCTTACCTTTTAAAAACATCAGAATAACCTGCAAATTTAAAAAGATGACAATAAAGGTTATCTCGCTCGTGCAATTATTATTTTGGTTTGTGGCAACTTTTATTAAATAGATTGCAAAGATTATTAAAGCAATCGAAAAACCCTATATTACAAAGTGCTTTTTAAATGCAAAAACCGGTATTTGAGGTTTGGGCGATCCTTGCATTCTCATGCACAGTTCCCACAAGATTCGTGTATTTTTAAGGTAAAATAATAAAGTTCATTTTAGGGATGTAGAATTTAATATTATTTCCAAATATGCAAATTTTAATTTGAATTCTTCTACGAGTGATAGGAAATGAAATAGTCGTTAGTTTAGGCAAAAAATGACTACATACCTACAAAAAAAACGCACGATTGACCGGATCCGTAGAGCCCGGTGTCTCTGAAGGTTACACTGGACCAACCGTACCCTACAGGCATACCGATGTGATTTTTTTGTTGATCCGTTTAGGAACGTTAAAACTAATTTGATTAGGTTGACATAAATTGATAAGTTAATCGTCTTCCTAAAACAGCCGAGGAACTATACGATTATCTATAACAAATCATCAGTTTCTCATTATTTAAAGGAACAAAATAGTTGCTTATTTCATGAATACGACGAAATTCATGAATATCTTGACATTTTGCTGGCTATGCAACACACACCCTTTAAATGGTCATTTAGTTGCTTGTTTTATTCGCTTTCCATCAATTTTATTATTTTATGCAAAATTAGGCATTAATTTTTAGTCGGTTTCGCCAAAGGTTAAACGGGTATCAGAAGTTACTCCTTCCCGCCGCTCGTAGAAAAATCCAAATGAATTAAAATTTCCATATATATATATGGAAATAATAATAAATTCTATATAGGAAAATGAATTGTTTTTTACGCCAAAAATATGATGATACTCGTGGCAACTGTGTGTAAGTATACAAAGATCACCAAAAACTTAAATAGTTATGCATATTTTTCATTTGTTGGCTTTTATCGATCATAGTAGTTTTGAATTAGTTATCACATTAGAAAAACGGGCAATATAGCTCTATTCTATTTTAAAATTTTATCATGGTCTGTGGGTGCAACCGTTAAACATTTTGTAAAATTTTTTGTGTTCAAATTGCTAAAAATAAATGAACTTTTTCCCCTATAAAATTCCATTATGTTCCCAGATATGCAAATTTTATTTGATTTGAATGCTATTATGAGCGACAGGAAGGGTGGGGATTATCTAATTTTTGAGTCCCGTGGAATTTTGGGTGAAACCGATATGATGGTCTTGAAATCCTGGAAATTATACACGATTTAGAACCATTATTATAGCAAAATGAGATAATTTCTTGTCAACGTTGTTCAGAATAAAAATCAATTTTTTCTCTGAAATCGACAAATGCTATAAAACACAATTTTACATATAAGATTTGAGTTTTATTACCATACAAGATTTTTCAAAAATGTTATACTATGAGGTTAAACTGGTTCAAATACAGTTTCTCCGTCCGGACCTATTGATCGATATCCAATCAATTGAATGGGCAGAGAGTAGGCATGGGGCACAACGTGGACAAATCTGAGTTCATCCTTGACCCATTTAAGGTCACCATGCTTCAAAGAATTGTGTGATTCCACTGGTTCTTTTGTGAACTTTACTCGACCATTGACAGTAGAGACCAGGGTACCACGAGCACTGTGTGTCACCTTTTTTTATTCACACAATTACGAAGAATCCAGGATTGTAACTTATTTTTTTCCATGTTTGTCTCACCAATATTGATCCAGCCTTTACCTGGCTTCCTAAATATCAGTACTAGTGTTAAAAACTAATTAAACGTATTGTATGGGTTATAAAAAATGGCGAATCAAAAAATCGCGTCTTGAATTAAACATCGTATGACTTTCGGGTGATAATATATTTAACATGAGATATGTCCAAGAGCTCGGGTTTGTTGATTGAACGATAAAACGAATATCGGTATTCCGAAACGATATCCCAAAGCATCAACATTCGATTCCCTTGGTGCTAGATGAAAGCGTCCAGCAATAAATTGAAGATGGATGGGATATTACAAGAGGCGGTAAAATGTGCCTGCCCTCAGCATTTGACATCAACTGAATTTTGGTCCATGAGAAGTTACTAAGATTTTATCTGTAGATCTCAACCATATGTTTCTTAGAAGTAAAATTAATAGAATCGACAGAACACAGGAAATATCTTTCCAAGTATATTTTCATCATTTTAGTTCAACGGGAGAGAAAATCTTTTTGATTTCTAAATAAGAATCTCTCGAGTTATTTATCCACAGATGGTGGTTTTAGGGTTTAAATGCCGGACCTTTGGGGCCGACAAGAATATCCAGAAATCTTGGCCATATAGGGTTAATTTATCAGTCATGAATTTGTGATCTATAGATTGCGGATGTCCTGTATCAATTTTTTTTTTCATGTGGTTGCTAGCTGTATTTGTAACTTATCGTAATTTAATCTGACAGGAAGTAAAAAGAAATAATGATCTTAAATGAAAAATTGTGAATCAGATTTCGGGTAAATTTCGTTTTAACGTGCCAATATTGATGGTTAGACCCAATTCTTTTTTATTTCTGTCTCAACTGTTGTCACAAAATCCTATGTCATCTCAGGGCTGAGTTGACAATATTTTAATGGGTCAATTGATATATTTCACATTAGATCGTAAGGAGGAGACTCTAAGAGTCGGATAGAAGTGTCAGCAACGACAAAAGGTCATTCATGCAACTATATTTGCCATGTTTAAATAAATGGCATAGACTAATTAAAAGATTCATATTCGTTAGATTGGGGTAGGGATATGAACAATTACAATTTAATTATTGATGAAACGGTGATTATACGACAAAGGACGGAATGGCCCACGCGTGTATATCATCATAAACGATATGAAACATGTTTCTAATGCGAGCGATCGAATTGCCCAATTAATATAGAATATTCAAGGAAATTGTGCAATGGCAATGACTAAAAATACTCGGAGGAGGTAATTGACCAACACAAATTTATAAATTATCAATTTAGATTGAATAAAAAAACCGATGAGTTGGAAATCATTGTTTGGAAAAATGAAAAAAGAGTTGTAGTATACCTTCCCGCACGAACCTCCGAAATCGATGATATTTCTTGACAATTTTTGGCCGTTCGGGTTTAAGTTTGGTAAAATATTGGGGAAATGCAGCTTTTATAATCGATAAAATCTACTTCTTTTACCAAGGTTCGTCAAAACGCCTCCATATAAACTAGATCGAAAAATCGAATACATTCATGAATGAGCAAGCGCACTAATTTTCACCTGAACTGACGTCCCGCAGTTCAATCCTGAGAAATTCGTTATTCAAAGAACATAGAATTGATACACGCGGTTCAAACCTTCCCCATTCTGTTTTGGGATTTTTGCAGTCCAAAAACTACAATTAAGGCTAATTCTATGCTGGGCCCCTGAATATTGATAGCTTCTGGGAAAGGTTCTGTGATCTAATAATCAAACCTATGGGGACTCTTGACATTTTTTACAGCTTTGAATTACGCCGATTTGCCTGATTCCACTCCGGCTGTATATATGATACGTTCGAACTGCTTCATGGGTCCTCGAGTGCTAACAATACAGGGATTCATTGTAGTATTTTTGGAAATCATTGTCAAGCAGACCTTTACTTGGCTACTGGAGCCATTGGTATCGATAAAAATCTGAAAGGTTGATTGGTTCAAGAGCATTTATTCATCAGCTAAATCTCTGCACATTCAGCAAGTTTTTTGTCATTTGTTTTGCCCATTGTCATTTTTACGAGATGAAGTGAAATTAGTTAGCAGAAGTCAATGTTGGGGGATCCTTCTAAGACCCTCATACTAAAACCGAGGTCTCCCCATTTTCGTTAGTGATAAAAGGTGTTCTTTTACTCTGTGGTGTTTTATTCAAGTATGAGCAGAGATCCTTTTGATCGAAGGGGAAACGCAACAGTAAGGGTTCGAATTGGTTTGAGGGCGATCCTTTTTTATCTAAGATAGTAAACTCCGGTTAAGTGAACAGCTTATGGACCGGGAAAAAACGTGCACTTCATCGGATGTGTACTGTAAAACCCCTCTAGTGGTCACATGAGCATGTCTTTCACATTGTGGTTTGACCAGCCTTGTTTTAATCGAACCAGAACAATTGTTTGTGGCAAACATGATCGAAAAAATTGATTAAAGGTTCGGTCGTTTAGAGCCTAATGACAGCATGTTTAAGTGAAGGGGAATATCAATCGAGAGCCAAAACAGTCACAATTCGTTTTGAGGTATAAAAGTTCATAAATTATTGCCGTATCAAATGGCTTAAGCAACCTCAAAGAAAAACACATAATGATTAAATAACTAAAAATCATAACCGCACTCACGTTTAGACAACGAAGAGTATGACGACTAAAACATGTTAATAAAATTTGGACAGACGGCTAACCAAACGCGACTTGCAGAGGGAACGTACCAGCAATTCCACGCACATCGCCGCTAGATCAGGCTACGATATACGCTAATAGGTAGAAACTAAACCAATCAACTATAAATCAAATGAACGCCAAGAGCCCAATAGTGTGAGTTTTCAACCAGCGTTATGGGTTAGTGCCCATCAAGAACCAGGGGAGTCTGGCTTTAAACCAACAAGATACGGGATAAGCGTGCTCAGCATAGCCAAAGTTTACTACACGTTCTTTAAGACGGTAATTCCTTAGTTCATCATTGCACACCATGCCCTACTGCAGTTTGAGCAATATATTACGAAAAGTTACGATCGCGCGGTCATTAATATTGGCTACGCATGCTAACCTCAACTCGGGCCATGAATTTCTGTATACCTCTTGATTATGAGTGTTTAACTATCCCGCGTAGTGATTATTAAAGGTCTAATAAAGTGAGGTAAACTAAACGTAAATGTTTCGGTTTTCGTATAACCGAAATAATCCAATTGCTTTCATACATCGTTTTGTTCGACTTTTTACGATTTTGCGAGCCTGTCCTCGTTAAAATATTAATCGAATTAATTTTCGATAATTCAAACATGTGCGCTGTTGAACAAATCGAGTTTGCTTAAACGTTGATTCGCATATATTTGTAAAAACCAATCATGTTTCGAGTTAAAACAAGAAGGGTAAGAGAAATCACTCTGTCTTTTGGGAGGTTACTTATGCGGCAGAAAAATGCTAAATGTCTGAATCATATCAAAACGATCCATTTACAATGATTACGTAAAATATTCAGCTTTCATACCCCTGAGAGTCACAGGGAATGGTCCCGATATTTTGAAATTGATCCGTGAATATTTGCAAAAAGTTAAGAGGGCATTCTACCTGTTTTTCGTTAAGAATGCATTTTGTAATAATTTAAAAAATTAATTCAACACATTGTTATTCTCTTCCGATAGTTTCTTTTTTCATGTTTTGAGACAAAAATTTTGTAACAAAAAAAATTACATAACTGAGGATGGCTGAGGCTTACGAAAGTAAAACCAGCAAGTCCAGGGTTTTAAGGTCTATTTCGTGTTTTGAAAGTTCAATTTCGTTCGTCCATTTTTTTCATTTAGTTTTTAGTGGTACAATAGAATTTCACTCTAACTGGATAAAAATTACTCTTTTTGGTTGGAAATTTTTTATAAGCCACCATCTGTTAAATTTGGAGGTGAGGTTTATTAAAAAGCATTTTTTGACATGGTAAATAAATTTAAATAATAATTATAGCGTATAGGAATTGTAATTTTGAGGGAATTTTAAAATATCGGATTTGGTGGATTTTTCAGAAATTACAAAATTCAAATTTCTTAAATGGGCAACACTACTTCTAAATGATGGAAGCCCTGCTGAACACGTTCGGATATCTATTTATTAACGCAAAACCCTGTATAATTTACCAGCATTTTTGTCTCATATTCTTATCATTGGGAATATTTAAGATAAATGTGTTAAATATTAAAAATATATGCTCTATGAGCACGTGCTCACAGAAGGGAAAAATCAAGAAATTGTAGAAAAATGTATTTAAAAAGTTAAAGTAACTATATTGCCTATTACTACTCACCCTACAAAAAATTAGACCGGTAGTATTTCGTTGCCTTATAAGTAACCTCCCTCTTTTGTATCGAAAGATTAGAGTAACAACAAAAGCGAAGGGGGAACAGAAATATGTCACGTGTTTTCCCAAAAAATATTGGATGTGACCGGGTGTACTCGTAGATTTTCCTTTTCGCTACAGCATCAGAATCTAACTAAAAATCCACCATTTTTAGATCTTTTCATAAGAAAACACAGAATAGAACTCTTTAAAGGTGTTCAAACAAATTATATGATGAAAAGGAAGGTATCGAATCATGAAAATAAATTTTAAGCTAAATCTCTTAGCCACAAAATCTGGGTCTATAGCCCTCTTGATTCCATGGTTAAAATGACCAGTGTTCCAGATAATTCGATGGGCTGAGATATTAAAACAAGTAATCATCAGTTTCGGTTGGTATTTGGCTTCTTTTCTACTTGTATTAAATTGTGACAACTTTCTAAAGTCGATCATAGTGACATTATATATTGATTAACCTAGTATTTTTGGAAATGAGGTGGCACTATCAACCTGAATTCCGGACAAGCAGACCTTGGCACAAGATGTGTGTACATTCAGGGGGAAAAGATAGGAAAACAGTTTATAGCCTATATTTTTTTATTGAGATCAATCATGTAATAAATGTAATATTTCGAATCTATATCGTTCTTTTCATGATTAAGAAAAAATTTTTCTAAAAATAACAAGCTTTTCTTGGGTTGTTAAATTATAAATTAATTTTGTCGTGTTTGAGGTGGGATAAAGTGATAGAAATCAAGACTAGCTAATACGATCACAAAGCTGATTTGACAATATCAAAAAACGGACGATAAGTGAAAAAATCGAGAACAAAATTGAAATTGGTCGGCAAAAAGCGAAAAATCGTAGACATGACTTTTGAGTTTTTTCAAAATTTTTTTATATCGATGTATTTTTCTTATTTTAAAGTATGAATATCATCATGGTCGAATTAAAAAAATTTTTAACAAAAATTGAACATATTTTGGACATTTTAATTTCGTGCTCTTAATGTGAATTCGGCAAAACAAATGAAGGGTTCTTAGGTCTATTTCATCTTTTTAAAGTTCTAATTTGTCCTTTCGTTTTTTCAAATAGTTTTTAGTTTTACAATTAGAATTTCATTTTACCTGGTTATAAACCAATCCTTTGGATTCGAAAAAATTGGAGAAGTTGGAAATTTTTATTAAGCCGCCATCCGTTAAAATTGGTTTTGAGTTTTGTTAACATGTATTTTTTGACATTATAAATAAATTAAAAAAATCAGCTTATGGAGAGGGTTGGTAATTTTCATGGAATTTTAAAACATCTGATTTTTCGAAATTTCCAAACTCGCCTAAAAAAAGTTTGATCCAATTTAGCTTCTTGTCCGAAAAAAAGCACTTTCACCCAAATTATGAAAACCTATTCAAAAATTAATAAAATTTACCTAAGCCGAAAATAAAAATTCAGCAACCTCCCACTGACGGAACTTGCCTCCAAACAGTTCAAGTCTGGAAAAAAATCTACTTTTACAAAGGTCCAACCAACAAAACTAGGAAAAATACCAAAAAAAAATTTTAAAAATTTGGGAGATCGAGAATTCTCATTACGAGCAGCAGAGCCTCCATCATTATGAAGTAGTGCTGCGCATCTAAGATATCTCAAATTTGTGATATTGGTAAATTTCTGAAAAATCCACTGAATTTGAAATGTAAAATTCCCCGATAATTAGAACTTACCCCCATATACTTTGTTTTTTCACAATTTATTCTTCACGCTAAAAAATGTGTGTTAACAAAATGCAATCCCAAATTCCACTGATGATGGCTTGTTAAATGTTTCCAATTTTTCAAGCACAAAATATTTGTTTTTACTGAGTTAAAATGAAATTCTAAAACTATCAACTGAATGAAAAAAGACCAAAGGACGAAATTGAACTTCAAAGGATAAATTATATGGGTAATTTGTTTTTACATTTTAAAACCGCATTTTATTTTTAATTCAATATATTATCTCAGAAAATAGGAG
>JWZT01002934.1:0-15537 GCA_000827895.1 Thelohanellus kitauei | reverse complement strand
AGTAGTATGAAATTGGACAACCGAAATCCTGGAAACATTAGAAAAAGGTGATTTTATTGCGTTCGATGTAACAAAAGCCCTGTCAAATTGTAATTATAAAAATCAAAACTAAATAAAATGATACACGTATAAAAAAATTTTGAAATTTTGAAACTACCTTTGTATACAACTTTGGTGAATTATGTCCTGCTATCAAATACCAAATATATGTATGCGAGGTATACCGACAGTTAATCGACTTGTTTAAATTTGAATTTTTAATGAGGTTTTTCATCATCATGCATTGTCACTGACCCAGAATCTATGTGCCATGTTTCAAGCCTCTAGCTTAATGGAAGGTGGGTTAAATATTGATAAAAAAAGATTTCAGGACAAACCAAGAAAGCAAGCTAAATAAAATGTAGTAATTATGAAATGACAAATTTAAATTTCGAAGGACCAGATTAAAATTATAATCCTAGATATATTCATGGCTATCCGTATCATAATTAAGGGATCTAAAGTAGTATTTTTATCAGTGTAGTTATTAATCCTAAATAAATTTGATATTTCTATGGATGGTAAGTTCTACGAACTCATCTAAAAGTTTAATAGAGAAATAAAAAAAAAACATCTGTTTGGGATTAATGCACCAACTGCTCTGTTATTACCATTTTATTTTGACATTATAATACAAAGTCTGTTCATGATAAAGTTACTAAATTTGTATCATTAAGATGATCGTATTGTGATATATATCATGATACATCACCTCCGTTTCTATTACGGCGTCATCGGGAGTTATTACACCACATCTTTTATCGTATGCGGTGATAAAAGTCATTGAGTTTTTGATCTTCATTGCAAACTCCGTGCGACCAAGTTATCTATTAGCGATTATTTGACTGGTCATTAAATGTCATAATGCGCTAGAAAAAACATACGAGTGGAATTTAAACGTAATGTAATTATCTGTTATCTCATGCTGGTAATTTTGCATTGCTGAATATGCAACTTATTGAACGGTATCTGCTTTGTGGTCGACTATTTTTTGAAATATTGAGTAAGATATGAACCGGTGTGGTCATGTTTATTTGAGTCCTCTTGCCTTCTGTGCATGATAAATTCACATCAAGTTGTCTCAGTACTTTTTCGTTTGAATACTTTCAAGGTTTCTGCGTACATACTGAGTACCCACGAGGAATACAGGCCAGTATCAACTAAATCCTTTTACACATTTTGTTCATTGTTAAACTAAAATGAAATGTTATGAACATTATGATCATGCTTATAAAACATTCTATTATCCTTTCAAAAGGAACATGGACACTAACAATTAACTGTTTGATGTGGAATCTTAAGACACCCATCAGAGCTGCTTTACCAATGCTGAATGTGGGTAATAAAAGTTCCTTATCTGTATCTTTTATATTACGAATATTTCGTCATCAGATCCTAATTATCTCAATGTAAATGTCATCTGTTTTAACTGTTCTTGATTTACAACTGCATATAGTTTTAAAAGAATTTAATGTGATTTCTCTGGTTTTCCCGGATCAACATTTTGATATTAATTAAAGCTGACGATGATAATTTGTAGACTTAAAGCAGAAATACGCTTGGCGTGGTAAAATATGGAAATAAAAAGAAACTATATTTAAATACCGATAAATGACTTAAAATACATTTTTTGAGACTCACAGTACAATGAATATACATTGCGATTCTAATAATTGCTGAGTGTTTTTATTATGATTTTTCTGGCTTTTTATAAGTTTCAGACAAGTCTGGGTTCAACAATTCATCTAAAAATTATGGCAAGATCTTCTGACTTTATGATGATTCATTCAATTTCCAGCAGAAATTAAAATGTTTTTTAGACGGTTACAGGATATTTATGAGTTTTAGTCTTCTGGTCACCATTAAATTTTTTTTCATATGATTACTCATATTCTTTTAAAAAGCTCTAAAGCCATGAATAAATGTTCATACTTTCGTGTGAACCATTCGCAACAGCCTTCAGTTTGTTACTTCATAATAGTGGTTATACGATAATGCACGTACTCGAATCTCTCACAGACTGATGATTTATGAGGCGGAAACAAAGCCTGACACTAAGTCTGGTTATGGTTTGGACGTCCCATACAAATTTCGTTCGATTCATCTTTGATTGGCTTGATATCAAACAAATTTTTGCTTCATCATGCTTATAAATAAGCCTTAAGATAATCCCAGAAAAGAGGGGCGACAATCGTTGTGGTGTCAAATAAAAATTAGGATACATGTTATATCATCGAAACGATAATTCGACTGCGAAATTAATTTGCATGTTACGAACAAATTAATTGTCAAACTGGATTCGTCATACGTATGAATAACTCTAAATGAATCCAAACCAAAGCATATGCTAATTTGTGATGAATCAACATTTGTTCGCTGTTATCTAATGAAATCCAACGTTTAAAGGTAGGTCTCTTCTCGATGATAAACAGGAGATGGAAATCTGACAAACGAATACTCTTATTCCTCTCATGATAAAACTATATGCGAAAAAATAGCCTGAGTAATATTATTTTTTTGTTAACAAGCAGCTGTTCAAGCCCTTTACTCTAATCGTCAATTGATTTCTAGTCAAAATATAAAATCCATATTTGTCTTGTTATCTTGGACCACATTCCAAGAGGCATCTACTCTGTCGTTTTAAGTTAATCAACAACAGATGTTACTTTTAAAACAGATCTGAGAAACACTCCTGGGAGTTCTGTAGCCACTGGTACCATCTATTTTATTATATTAATGATTATAACAGCGCACACTTGCGCCACATAACATCGGTGATTATGTTGGTATATCTGCCTTTAACACAACCACTATCTGCATGTGTATGAAAACGGGCCTTAAATTCATTCTTTAGCTCACAACTCCAAAACCTAGTAAATGTGGCCATATGCCATATAGAGGTTGTCAATATATCTATCGATTTATATATTTTATTCGACGCATTTAATTACTATACTTTTCATTTTGGAAGGCTTAGGTAGTTTCATGTAAAAGAGAATACAACAAAATAACGACAGTACTACATTTGTGTTTATCCATATTTGTAAGAAGGAACCTCATGAAAGCATTAAACATTAAATGCAAATACTTGAAAGAGAGCTTATAGCCATTAAATTTTCTATCAGCGTAAAAGATGATTTCTACATCGTCTTGAATCTGTCAGTCTCATGTTCCATTACAAAATGATAAGATGCGATTGGACACCCACCTGTTAAATGAAACCATTTATATGTTGAATGAGAATAAATATTTCGACTAAATGTCGTTCTTCGATTTTAACAGTCACACTTGGTTTCAGTATATTAATTTTTAAAAACTTATCATCTTTAGATTAAAAAACGCATATCTCGGCCTTATCTTTAAAATATCATTGTTTTTGATAATTTAACATGCATAGTTTCTCAAAACAATTTCCAAAAATGGATAGTGGATAAAAGCATAAACAGTGATGTGTGATCAAATAAACGATCAACGGTACAAATTTATGCATTTTTTATTTCTTCCCCTCATTCATTTAGTGTCTTCGTCTTTTGACGTGTAGTGGTCTACAGAGGATATACGAATATAGGCTTTGAGACAAATGTGCCCAGTACATGCAGACGTGATCGATTACAGTCGGTAGCGTTTGTCTATGCGCCATGGTTCACAGATATTTTTGAGAATGATATATCAATTTGGTTAAGATTTAGTATACGATGCGGTGTTAGATTTTAGCTGTAATTTTTAGATGTCTTATTTAAGGATTCGGTTGCATAAAGTTACACGAGTAGAAAATTTTAAACAGTTTAACGTCTGCGAAACAAAGTAAAAACCATCTATACAAGAATAAGCTCTCAGAATTCAAAAACATATAATTCTCTGGGGCATCTAAAACATGTAGTTCCTCTGCGAAGATACTTTGTCTGCCGACAGTTAAAGCCTGGATAAAATAAATCGGCAAAAACCCAGATGCTACGGACTGTATTCATCAAATTCCTCTCCAAATTGAAGGGCATGTGGCGACAATATTTAATCAGTGGCTGTTAGAAACTATCTGGTGTTGTGGGTATAGCCCAAAAAAGGGAATTCACGTTTCTGACTCATCAATTGAATTTCGATCTCTTTAGTTGTTCATTCGGTCCATTTCAAAAAGTTATTGTACATTCTGAAAAATGGGTGGTCAGGTTTGTATGTAAATTCTAAGCTTATTTCAAGAGATTTCAAAAGAATTCTGAAACCAGGACATTTTAAAATTCTGAAACAAATAAAAGAGACCCGCGTATGTTAAAACAATATTAAATTTACGCTGCATACTCACAAATATCCGTTAACGACCACACAAAATCAAATGCAACCGACTGTAATATCTCCACCAAAAATCAAAATCGATTAGATCGATCTTCAAAAAAAAGAATCTTAATTTGTACTCGAAAACTATCAAAAACAATGAATTTCCTTTAAATTTAATAAATTGAGAGAAAGAACCAAAAAGCTCTGATTTACCAACAAGAAATCGATATTTATTCTTGAATTCGACAATTGGTTTCATTTATGTTCAAACGAATTACAAATCATCCAATCCTATCGTTCAAGGGGTTATTCTTCGATGGTTGGAAAATTAGGAATTGTATAATCTGCTTAAAAACAAACTCATGCATTTCCATGTTTCATCTATTAATCGACTGTACATGAGAATTGAGACCACAACTAAACAAACTAATACAAAACTTACAATGGAAGCGTAGAAAATATTTATCGAAAGAAAACATCCTATGTACTATATATATTTAGGTTACGAAGAGTTAATTATCTAAACATAGTTTAAACCAGGCATTTATTAGATTCCGTCTATGGTTGTTGATAGATGATTGGATAAGCACGGTTTTCGCTTTAAGAAGAATATCATATTTCAATCAAATTGTAGTTCAGCATACGAATTATACTTGAAAATGATTTTCAAACGTTTATGGTATTCAAATGATAAAGTCTGTCTTAAGTCCAAGTAAAAATCCTCAAAATCAGGGAAATGGAATGCTCGTAACTAGCTGAATAATTATGTTGGTTAACTTAATTCGTTATATTTCGAGCATGTTTCATGGAGTCAGATGCTCTAGCTTAGCCAGTAACAACAGTGTAGCGATAGTGACGTCATTAGAATCATCGAAAAAATAAAAAAAGAGAACATTCAATAATTTGACAATTTTGAACAGTTTGTAGATATCAATAACACACGGGATATGATGAATGTATAAATAGATGTTCAGTCTGCTAATTGTGGCAAATGACTCGATTTGTTATCGTTGTTTTCTCTTATCCACCGTGTGAAATTAAAACTAGTGTCATTGTATTTAAGGCAGTGACGAAGGATGTTCAACCATTCCTAATTTCATTACCATTAATGGGAAAATTAGGTAAATCGTAGAAATGTCACCCTTGGTGTCATAACTCATATCCATGCATAAACATACAGTATTACGAATGTCGATATAATGAAACGAATTTCATAACTAACCAGTGAAAAGACTGCTCGCCATTATATGGTGCCACGATCTATGTTGAAATGAACTACTTGCTCAATAGTTTAGAAATCACCAATAAATTAAACTGGGTAAGGAGAAAGAAAAGAAATGAAAAATTTCAAATAATATAAAAGCAGAGGGTATAGAAATGATTTCAATGCCTTTGAAAATTATTTTGGCAAACGAATTTCACAGTTTGACTAACAGTGGGATTTTTGAAGGGAAAGCGAGCGTAAACCAAAATAACCCGATTAATAAAACAAGAATCAAAAGGTTGCATGTGCTGTGAGTTTCATTTTCTTGAAAATTTTAAAGGAAAAGACAATAAGAGAGTATCAATAAACATTCAATCAGTTTGGGGTGATCACACATAAAAATCATATTAAACGTACTGTTCAGCGCTTGCGAAAATACAAAGTTATCTTACCTACTTCTTTTATGTTCTGTGATCAAACCAGCAGCGTATAGATTATTAGTTCATATTCGCACAGCGAAGTAGAGCAACAATCTTACGGTTTTAAATGGAATGAAACGAGTAATTATCGATAAAACTTATTTTTAACGTGTTTTGATTTGTTCTCTCTATTTTTGCAAATTTAATGTCCGAAGTATAAATGTTTACAATATTTGACCTAATATATTTTAGTTCATAATAAATATAAATTCATGAAAGTAATATTACAGATCGATGGTTTACCGGGCTAATCATTTGATCTATGTGCTGAAAATCGCGAGTTCGAAATCCGGCGGGGGCCATTAATTATCGAATTAAGAATTAATGCTAATTGCTCTCTCGTATTAAAGTCAACATTAACTCTCGGTGGTATACTGCATAACCTTGTGGGTGAATCTTAGGTCTGATTATACCGATTATAAATGGATTAATATCCGCGAAGGGTCTGGTTCTGCACATCAAAATAAACATAATTACTCTGTGCCAACTCATAAAAATGTTGAAATGTAATGTTCGTAGGTACTAAAATTGGTAAGGGTCGGTCTGTAAGGTCTAATTGATAAAATGTTAAATAACATTCGTGGTTGGAAATAATTGAAAAGTTGATATAACGTGAACGTAGGGGGAGCATGGTGGAATGCAACCAATCCTCCCTTTTTCCTAAAATTTTTGTCGATCTTGTACTCTTGGAAATAAGTTTGGTATTATTGTGATTAAATATCATCTGGTTAATACTATATCTTGAAACAATCTTATTATCTGGATAACATATCTATTTTTTATGTTGGCTTGAAAAAAGTGTGCTAATTTCCAGTTTTTAGATGACAGACTCTGTGTCAAATTTACAAAAGATGAAAAAAGCGCAGTATAAATATGTGTTTTATTATTGAATAGTTTTGAATGTCTAGCCTTTGTGAAGAATTCAAAAGAATTTTATTCCCACAATAAATGTCACGAATATAAACTATTTCAATTCTTCGTATACTACCATGACATTGTATGGACATCTGAGTTGGCCTGATGAGGCGGATTCAAATAAAGTTTCATAATCATTTTATATAAAGATGTAATACTTGTCATGGTCGTGAAATTATCATATCCTCACCGTTACAGACAAATAATTTAGGTTCTGATGAACCGCTTGTGTGTGGTAGAATAATGAGACTCTTCAAAAAGAATGAACGAGGACGAAGGTAATCTCTATATATTATGTATGACATCTCGGTGACTCTCTCTTCTGATATCTAGTTCAAATCTCCATAAGCTATTTGAGTATGTGTCCAAAATATTCTTTGATATAATCATCTTTATTGTATTTTTAACGCGTATGATATTAGGGCGGCATCAAAAATTGATTAAACAATTACATATCCACATTACTAATCGTAAAATAATTAGGTTAACTAAAATGGTAATCATCCATGAGATTCAGACCTTAAAGATTATTTATGTTCAATGTATCATCGAAGAGATTTCAATTATTATGAAAACTTCTATATCTGGCAGGCCGGCACTATAAAAATGCAATTTTGTCTAATCCGAGTTATCAATTAATATCGCTGTCATATGTTAAACAGTTTCTAAAATTCGAGTGTAGCTTGAAAATATTAGCGATTAGTGTCTCCATTTTACATTTCCTACAATTAAAAATCAAATGGGAAATCGTTATTAGGTCATGACAAAGTCCTTGATATTCTTTAATTTTTACTAGCGGAACGACTTATTAACTTAAAGGTCCTCCTACCATGAACAACCCTCAGAAAATTACCAGATGCTGTATTCAGCTGATCATCGACGTAAAGCCTCCAGAAAGTATCAGTAAACATATGATGCCTGATATCTTGCTGTGACCGTGGATGTGTCATCGCTCTCATTCGGATATTCGCCAAGTAAATGAAATTTATCAAAATATAATTCTTAAAACATTAACTGATTTTGAATCGTTATTATCATTGAAAAATTCGGGAAAATGCTTCAATACGAATGCCATATAAGCGTTACCAAAACAACATTAATTACTGCTATTTCATTGTTTTTTTAACGAAATAACAAAATCTTGTTCATTCGGTACAGATTAGGATAAATATTAGCATTGTGTGACCATATTCCGTCATACATGCTGAATTACACCCAGCACATTCTTGTAAGTAAGGCGTCAATATAAATTTGACATAAATCGCTTGGACGCACCCATTAATCATCCAGTCTAACTAGCCAATATCCGTCTTCAAAATTTCATTAGGATAATCATTTAGCGTCATCGGTTAATTAATTATATTTCATGATAAATTTAGAGAAGAGTTTGTCATTCATCTTAATTGATGTTCCATATTATCGTTTTATATGCACATTCTTAAACGCATAAAGAAATCATTAATGAAGGATAGATGGCTCTGCTTAGGTGCATTTATGATAAAAATATGCAGATGTATTTACAAGTTTTATTCATACACTCTCAAAAAATAATCTACAACTTCTGTTTTATCAATGATAAAGTTTATACTTTATGCGCATTTTTGCCGATACAATTCTCTCTGTGGATAAATCTCTTGAACTGACTAACGAGAAATAACTTTACAAATTAAATCTTCAATCAATTCTTTATTTAAAGTAACTATTTTGTTGTTTTACACTCACGAATCGAAGTTTGGTATGGGTAGATATTAACTTGTGATATTTATATCGGTAAGTTTAGTAATACACACGAAATTCAAACAGCTGAGATGGGAAGAATGACGTCATTGGGTAAAACAGACACTAATACATTTCCAATGTAAATCACGTGGAGCTTGCTGTAAAATGGTTTTCTGGCTTTATAATGCAAAAATATGATATCTGACCATAAATCAACAATAATATTGCGAATATCCATTTTGTCATAACACATCCATGTAATTTCGATCATACTTAATAGAAGTTATCCAAGATAGAATCAATGTCTGTTAAATATTCTCCATCTACCTTTAATTATTTCTCCTATTCTTGAAACATCTCTCTCAAACACTCAAATTTATTTCAGTCAGAAATACAAAAAGGTATTTCCAAGATATTTTCATGTCAGCAGTTGAATCATTATTACTGACAATGATATGATTAAAAAGTCAATAATATGATAATTAATCTTGATTCAATCTACTATTAGTAACACTGATTTTATGAATTGACTAAAAATTCTATTGGCTCATAAAGACAAAGTTATTAAGATGGAATATTAAGACTACTGGATCAAAATTTTATGATTTAGATGTTTTGTTTGTCCAGAGTTTTGAATTTACTATTGGGATATCCTCACGTTTTCATCATTCATCTTCTCTTTTAGAACTTTGATATTATCTTGAAACAGAAATTAGCTGTGTCATCTTATCTTTTTTTTTGAAATCTATGACTGTAATAAGACTATGTATTTGTTAAGTTGTTTCAGCTTCGAATTCAGTCAAGAAATATCGAACAGGCTTATCCAAAAAACTCTAGATTTAATGGATAATAACCTTTTGAGATATGTAGACGTAGCACACTCTAAAAATTGCAGAATTACCTCATATATCCCACCACATAAAATGAAATCGTAAAATCATCAACAAAATCAGAATTTGTTAACCGAATGAATCAAATGACCGAATTAAGTAAATGGAGATTAGGACGAACCAGAAATTGGCCTAATATTACAATCGTCATTTCAAAGAACTCATTTTTAGCTAATTTGTGTTTGTCAATATACTCGAACCATAATCGTAAAAGAATCAGGCTATCTAAACCTGGAGGTAGAATACGACTATTCAAAATATGAGTTTTTGTCTTTTCATAAGTGCAAAACTTATCGTTTAGAATCTTTTTTCTGTTGGTAGTTAAAATTATTTTTCATTAATTGTATATTAAACAAACATTTTGGTGCCAAATGAATCGTTGTGATTTCAAACATTATAGTTGTTTCAGCATAAATATATTTAAACTATATAAATTTGTGCCTCCCAAAGTGCTTGGATCTGCCCAACTTTACACAATATGCAATTTCAAATGACTAATATGCCTTTGTTTTATTATTGGTGTTATTGAAGATAATATTTAAAAATGGACAATTTATGAACTGAGGGGATTTTTAGCATGAATTCCGTAGACTACGTTAAGTTAGTTATACTCCTGAATCTATCAGGAATAAAAAATGTAAAATGGTATTAAATAAAAGATCGTGACGTAATGAAAATATTGTAACGATTCTTTTACGCTATAGTTTTCTCATCATTAGTTACATCACGACTCATGAAACTCAAATACGTTATTTGTTGCCAAGTTCTATCGGCAGAAAATATGGAGCCGAGCAAACCGAAACGTCACTTTTAACAACCATCAGAACTTTGGCAATAAGCACATAAAGTATTATAGATTGAAGACTGATGGAGTTTACAAAGCTAGACTGGACGCAAGTAGCACCTAAAATGAAAAAACATAAATGCGGCTGAAGCTTATTATTTAATGGCTCTCAAAATGGCTAGAGGTTTGAAACTTCGCACCATAGCCAAAGCCTACTTCTATCGACACCAAATGCATTGGTAGAGTCATGATTGGAGCTGAATTTGTTAATAAATTAATAGGAATTTGCGTATCTAACGACGTTGTTTACTGGATAACTAACGTATTTTCTGATATTCTCGATCAGTTAATCCAGGAAATGAAACATGCTCCTCTTTCAATATTTAGTATTCCGCTTGATGATTCAACCTACTTTACGAATTGTTAACAATTACTGGTTTAGGTCAGAACTCAAGCGCCTACGAAGAATCAAGGAGGGTGTCCAAGTACCTTGAAGACAAGCGGACATGCAAGATCCACAGTGGTGCTTGTGGCTTAGGCTGGCTCGCGAGAGCGGACTATTCACACTCGCAGCTCTGAGTGGGGCGCTTCTGAAGAGCCTGCTTTACGGGGACTGGCCATCCCCTAGACAGTGAAAAGCGGGTCTAGGCTAGTTTGTGATTAAAACTCTAGCTTAGATTAATAATAAGTTTTTCCTTCATCTTAGACACTGCCCCAAGAACTACAAGCCTTAATAATAAATCTTGATGTTAATTTTTATGAGCAAAAGTTCTTTGATCAGTCAACTATTTTAAAAAATTTGTAGGCATGAAGGCGTCCAACAATTTTCTGCTATTTCACATTGAAGTGAGATGGTTCTCAAAGGAAATTTTCTCAAACGTCTTTTTGAGTATCGCGAAGAACTCAAACATTTATTGACCAGAAATCAAAAACACACTTCGAAATACTTGTAGCGATCAAAGTGAAGTATATAAACCAAGATAACTGGTTGATATCTTTGTCGTGTTGAATGAATTAACTCTAACACAGTTTACACAAAGTCAAACATGCCTTGACTTATCTCAAAATATAATATATTTAAGACGAAACTTCAGCTCTGACAAACAAAATTTGACCATATTTTAAATTCTGCCAACATTGTCTGATTTATATGAGGAAAATTTCATTTAACGCGACAAACGAAATAAAATAATAACTACACCGAAAGAACATGTTTGGCACGAAATTTTAAAACACTTTCCCAGTCAACCCTACATCCCGTTTGCACTAGCAAGAAGTCGATTTGCCTTCAAAGTTGAAAATGGTCCTGAGAAATCCTAGGAAGAGTTTATTAAGGTCATTAATAGCGATACAGCCAAAAGTGAATTGTCTTCAATGTCAATTTCCAAATGCTGAATCAAGTATTGCAGTCATATCCCGTTCTGTCTGAGACTGTGTTACACTTTTGCTTCCATTTCTAACAAAATATCGCTAAGGAAATAGGGTTTCCAGCATTTTAGTTACAAATTCTACACATAAAAGTTGATTTGATGCAGAACATGATCTTCTTTGTACTCATACAGACTATATACAAATTCCTGATAGGTAGAAACTACGTAACCTTCGCGCTGATGTTGGCTTGGTTGTACATCGTGTCGCAATAACTTCTTAGGGATGTAGTTATTTTCCATGCTCCACTACTTATTTCAAATAAATATATCCATGAATATTGTGTGATTACGCCATCAGAAAAATAAATCGATTCGAAAGTGTAGATTTCATTTAATTATAAGCTGAAATATATATGATGAAACAAAATTACATGTCGTTTGGTGGTAAACTTAAAGCTTAGGTTTAGTTTCTAACAATGAATATACGTTCTGCATATCAGATAGTCATATTATGATTTATAAATTTACCAAAATATAGTTACTTAGACGTTCATAAAAAGTAATTAATAGATGGGGGTCACCACATTCAAGATAATTGTATTAAATAGGTCTGAAAACGATAAAGTTTGATTACCGCTGATCTACAAGAGCGACCCATAAATGTAAATCGAAGCCATGTCTCACGAACAGTAAGATCCTTTTTGAACGCTGGTGTGATAATATGGAGATGATCAATAATTAATTGTTGCACTTCCTTAAGTTATTACGTGGGTTTTAGTCCAAATTGGTTATTTTTTGGCGATTAAATGTCGCGTCCGAATAATTTTAGAACAAACGAAAATCTAAGGAATACTGTTTAGTTTTCTATAACACGAACTTTATGGATCTTTTAACAGAGGTCTTAATGTGTTACTGGTATCAACCTATGTCTTTACATGCCATGGTCTCTAGCCCATCCGTCGTGTAGTTGAAAAATTCGGACAAATTTTCTGATCTGCAGCTCTTTATGTAACACATTCACTTAGAAAACACCTCCTCTCTAGGGTTTAGGAAGGGTGAATAGGGTGATAATTAAGAAATTCCAATACACACCATAATAAAAAAGTTCAAAATTGTTTTTACATTCTGGAATCTTGTGTTAACGCCAATGACAACACATCGAGCATTTACAAGGTTATCTTTTCGTATAATCCCAGAAAATTTGCTCCATTATAGAGTCGACTGTTGATTTATTTTTACACTACACCCTTTGTTTAATTCTCGAAACAAACAGATCTATTCATAGAGAATATGTATGGTACTCCTAGAAACGCTGTAGTGCTATTGGCGACGAACCTTTTTCGATTTTTTGAAATAATGATAAAACAACATTGTGATGGTTGATGCGTCCACCTGAAGACATATGTGAGAAGGTTATAATACCGATAATCATAGAAAACTAAAGAACCACTTATATTTTTACGTTTTTTTTAATTTTTAGACCGCTAAATTTAATTACAGACAACCTAAGTAGAATCAAAACACTATTTTTATGTGTGAGATTTTCTATTTCTCTATTAAATTAACAACTGGGTGATATTTTAAATTAAGGTTCACCTCATGAAATTTTTCCAAACCTCAGAATTTAAATATTTTTGAACCTGTCTGGAGCAGGTCTAATCTAGCCATTGACTTTTCTTCTTAAACCCATATTTCGAATAACAAAGAGGTTATCATGACTTTCAGGAAGGAGACCAATATGTGGACGACTTTTGAATAATTTCCTATTCTATAATCAATTTGTGTAACGTGCTCTAAGAGTTGATGACTGTAATTCTCACCAACAACATGCTCAAACAAAAGAAAAATGTTGGTACAGATCAGATTACGATGCTAAGATAATTTACAGACGCATGTCGAAATTACTCAACATGAGAAAATCAACGTTCATCTTAGAAACAAAAAACAATCCAATTTACAGAAAAGCACATCTGGTTTTTTCTAACGTCATAGTAAAGACAAAAAATAATGTGATGGCTGTTTAGGAATGGATGTCGATAAATTGAAAAAAATATCCAAGGTAGTCTCTTAATGTTGTATAGATATAGACGTTCCTGAATTTTTTTGGTAATGCCTCTAGATATTTCCGCCATATATATATTAATATTTGGCCTTCATTTGAATTAAACATGAGATAACATGCAACATTATTCGAGATAAATGTTTTTGTACTCATCAGAAACAAGGAATTTCAAAGTATTTGCGGCCACAATATGGAAATTCTATATGCAAATGAATATCCTTATAGTAGCATTAAGTTCAGTTGTGTAAGGTACACAACCTGATATCTCGGACATCACGCCTCATAGTGTGGCGAAAATTGTAGGATGAAGTCGTGCGGCTGTCTGAAGAGGAAGCGTTCTCATATTATGGCGTATTCTTCTCATGGAATTGTCGCGAGTATATCGTGGTTTGAAATGCTAACTAGATGATGATATAATTTCAATTTTTTCAAAATTGGTTTTGTTGTTGAGATTGTTGTTGGTGTATCTTTAAAAAATTGGATAATTGTGTAGATTTTGACGATTAATCTTGTTAGAAAAAATATCAAATATACATTTTGGCTCTACTTAATCAATATTTATGATTTTTAAACACTGTATTTCTTAATATTTTAATAAAGAACATACAAAACACAAATATTACTCATGATTATTTGGTCAAAATTTGCAATGACACTAATTTAATGAGGAAATTACTTTAGTCAAAAAGACACGGGTAACATTTTATCATTGTTGGGCATGTTATTGTGTCTATGCTAAAACCATAAATTATTTTAATATCTTTTACATCAATTCTGACTTTTTCAATACTTAAAATCGTTTGATACAATTGGAAACATCTGTAACTATTTTTGAATATTTGAAATTTCTCATATAAACTAAAATCAAGTGCCTTTTCTGTAATTTAAACTTATAAATGATGCATTTAATATGAATATTGACGCCGTTGCATATTCAATGGGTATCATTATTTATATTATATCATGTGACGTGCATTAATTCTGTCAATCTTGAAAAGAGTGGCTTATGAAATTATCGGTTGAATCTGGATAGTCTTGTTTACCAAGTTTTAAATCAGCTAATGAAATATAATTCATAACATTGTTGTAAATAATATTTCCTGGTTGTAGGGGTACCATTTTAAAGTGTATACATTTAAATTACATTAACCTCACAAAAGGTTGAAATTAAAACATCTGAAGGCCCAGAGATCACTTAATTTTATCCTAGTAATACTGTGTCGTTCACCTATGTTAGTAATAAATGAGGAAACGCACGCAGATATGATTTAACTGAGCTAAAATACCTCGATGTAAATGATCGATGAAATTGATAATATATCCATATCAGTAAAATGAATGCCTGATTTTGAAACTAAAATTGAACTCACTGCTTTAATTTTGCCTTATCGTTTACCCAGCAAAATATGTAATTAATATTATATCTCTCAATAATTTTTGTTATCATTTAAATTCAAACTTCAATATTTATTTTCCGAGTTTACATTCTCTAAATCGAATTTCTTTCGAACTAACGTCGTTAACCACTTAATAAATAATTAAATTTTAACGTAAAAAACAACAATATCTGAGAAAAAGTTTTATTTTATGTTCTGGGTCATATATAAACTGTACGAACAGAGGCTAACCATCGTTTATAAAGGCAAAACATTGATTAAAATTTTAGGAAAAAGGGAGGATTGGTTGCATTCCATCATCCTCCCTACGTTCCAGTTATATCATCTTTTCAATTATTTCCAACCACGAATGTTATTTAACATTTTATCAATTGGACCTTACAGACCAGACCCTTCATACCAATTTTAA
>JWZT01002932.1:8349-25729 GCA_000827895.1 Thelohanellus kitauei | reverse complement strand
TATATATATATATATATAAACTGATAGTCACTCATTGTAACGCGGTTCTTAACTTTCCTTCTGCATCTGGTACTTAGTCCAGACTCTGATAGACTTGTTAGTTATATGCACTGTTTGAATATGAAACAATTAACAACTAGATAATTAGCAGATTTATAAATAGTGGAATGATTTTAAATTTATCAATTACACTTTTTATTTTTCACAAAATTTATATGATTTAATTACTATGATATCATTTAGTAACTTTGTGTTTAATTAGAATATAGGCAAAATTAACGACTCTAATTTATCAAATGTTAATGTTACTGTAAGGCTATATATAAAAACTATCTCATTACTTACGTAGACAGCATTGAGTGGTACAGTCAGCGACCACTCTGTGAGCATCGATGAGGAGTCGATTCGATTCCTTCCGTACTCACCATCTACGTTACAGTTACACCAATTTATAAAGCAAAACCTGAGAGTTTTTACTCTCATTTTAATTGTCGAAAATTCAAATGTAGTAGACCCACCGCTGAGCACTTTGATAATTCCTTTATTGTCGGCCATGTGAGTTGAGTTTAACTCCAAATAATTACACCGTTATATTCTAAAAACGTTGAGATAGACATCAGCCTCTGACTTTAAACTCGTTGCTATATGATAAGGAAAACAAAGTTTTTATGGTGAATTCAATAATTTTATCATCAAGAATAATAGAAGTAAAATAATTTAATAAACAATTTTTGTATTATTTTCAAGAATTTAAAACATATATTGCATTTATGGGATCAAAATATGATATGGTTTAAATTTGTTAATCCCAACATTATGTCATATGATATAATATCAATTTTGTATTTTATATTCTATTTTCAGAACAAATTTTGTGAGCTGCACATAAATTTGAATTTCATAATCGTTTCGATACCACATTTGAAAATGTGTTGTTATGTCATTTTAAACACTAAATGAAAATAAAAAACGACTATTCAAATTTTTTTGCTGTTTGTGAACGAAAGTATCAATAAATGACGAGTAAGGTATGAATATTATAATTATTAGGATGAATAAATTTTTAGATGCTCGTTTGCTCTTTCATGTTTCGTTAGTTTTTCAAATGTAAATGTTAAGAGGTGTCTATTTTGAAAGCATTCTCATTCAATAGTGTCCTAAATATCATAAATTCTACAAATGATTGTGGATGCAAAGAATGTTTAGCTCATCTCAATCAGGTCACTACGTTTTTCAATAATCTCTAGTTATGTTTTATGCAAATATTATCCTGGCGAACAATTTAGAGAATATCATTGAAATTGCGAAATTCTAAAATAGAAAAGGCTATTTTCATTTAAGTAAATAATTATTATAAACGTTATTTTGATCAATGATGTTTGTTTATGTTTTGTTCCACAATAGAGAGGACTCCAAACTATATTTTGCATAACTTGGCTATTGCAATCATAATTCGCGAAAGTTTGGGTATCTTATAATAAAAATCTTTTCCTTATATAGATAACCATTATGTTTCACTCATCCAATTCATATTAAAATTATTAACATCCTTTAAAGAGAATAGATAACACATTAGAATTAAATTATTCATTAGAGATAATATTTAACTGCTTTCCTGAGTAAATATGGTATCAAATCCGAATATGGAATCCAAAATTAATGAAAAACAACCATATAATTCAAACTTAAAAAATATATGAAGAAACAGTTTTTATAGGATAGTTTATATATTCTTCAATATTAAGATACGTTTTTTATATTCTCTCGATATTTTCGATACGAGATTTGACAAATATTCATTCAAAAAACATAATTACAATTACAATTAAACATAAATATAAATTGTAGGCGTTGGTCATGTACAAAATAAGTCGCAGGAATGGTTAACCGGGCAAAATAACTCCTATGATAATATCTGAGAATATAACGACAAACCGAAATAAACAAATCTAACGACTAAATATATTTTTTATTAATACCTCTCATGAGAAATACTATATTCGTAGTTTACGATTTTAAAATATTTTTTGTAGTAATGTATTCTTAATAATTTTTATGTAAATATCTAATCGCGACACCAAATATAACGCTAGAATGAACACAAGGCAGGAAACATTGTAGTTCTTTAATTAATCAGATATTACACACGAATAATATATGTTACGTCGAATTGTTAAACATACCTAAAATAAAAATAAATTCATTGCTTCGATTTTAATTTAAATCTACCAAAATCAAATTTCTTTTGTTATTAAGGTAAAAGAATCTGAAATATTATGCGATATAAAATGATTACCGAAAATGACAAAGAAAAACAGATAAATGTGTACTTAAATCAATGGAACCATATGACAGACGTAATAAACAAATCTAAAGATGTAAACGAGTGTTGAATAATGTGTATACGATATTAACATAACATCAAAATAGCTATAAGATTCAAATAATAATCAAAAGGCGAAGAATTGGGCACTTTTTTATGGGTTAAAGAGCTTCTAAATTCAAATTATTCAGTCCTTCACGAATAGTAAGCTTAAAAACGCTGATAAATATACAGTTTTTTGAGAGAATATTCAGTGATGTTGGATCAACATTGCAGATCGAAAGAAATGTGATATTCATCATCCATTAATTCTATTTTATAAGGATGTTTATTTTTCATTAGCATTTTTACAAATTACTATGGTATATTTTTCACATATCTGGTATTGAAAAAAAATATAAATGTGCTGCATGTTCAGTTTATGAATAATTATTAAGGGTATTTTTTACATCAATTGAAGAAATTTTGTATTATGACATTACCTAAGTGAAAATAGATATGATGGATTAAAATATTGATGGAAATGATTACTAAGTTAGTTGCATAGATTAGTAAGTTGATGATATTTATCAATAAATGGATCTAACAGAAACTAAGGTCATTTCAATTTTATTAAGTTATTTTTAACGTTTAATTACGTATACTGAAAGGCATTTAATTTTTAATAGAAAAATTAGTGTTTATTGCAAGGCTTATGATATTGATCCAAGTTGTTATAAAAAGATGAATCCATTTGATATCCAACACATGATTTAAGGATGCGTTCTTCGCTGTTAGCTATAGATAACTCAGTGCTGTTACGTTAGACATGATATTCCAAATATCTTTAAAGAAGTGTTTATTAATTGAATTTAAAGATTATTACATTGACACAAGATTTATTTAGTTGATATCAATCATTAAATATTTTGCAAAATTGATTATATAGATTGGACAACCATCTAAAAAAAATATTGGTAAAACGGCTTAATATTAATTTGTAACTAATATAAGATAAATGGTAATGTATAATTTAAAAATTTATTAAAAAGAAACACAAATTGTTACGAAGCTTGAAAATGACTTGAATAACATCGTTAAATTCTCTAAATTCAATAAGGTCTTTGGTTAATTGTGTTGTAGTCGTTTTATATCATAAATCAATATTCTAATATCGTAGAAAATACATATTCAACAATTATCGTGGTTATAATTAGTATAGATTTTTGACTATCGGTTAAAATGAGATAAAACATATAAATTACGAGTGGCATATATCAAATATTAAATAATTTTTGCAGAAATTTTGTTCGTTTCGTTGATTATGTCATCTTGGATTAAGTAGAATATTTGAAACATCTTATTTAAACAATGGATATTTAGTTTATACTCTACAAAGAGCCCTATAAAGTCTACTCATTAATATTGCACTGATAAAATATTCAAATTAATAACATAGGGAATACACAAACGATAATTAAACAATCATCATTTTGTAGTTTATTTAAAATTTAGATATAATGTGGCAATAACATCTACAAACAGAATGACGATTATTTGATGCAAGGCTCGATTTTTGATTACCAAAATATACGTATCCGGATTGTTTAGACACGGCTATCATTATAAAATTTACATATCAAATTCGTTAAACCAATGTTAGATACCTGTTTAAACCACCGTAAAGTCATATACCAATGATAATTCGTTCATATTTGAGAAACAGATAGCTATCATCAACGATGATGCTACAATAACGAGAACCAATCTTGTTAAATCGTATCTATTTGGTTAAAACTAACAACTGTCAACTACCCAACAAAAATGAGTACACCCACTTAGTTAGGTGAAAATCGACCTATTATATGGACCTCCGCTTTGTCTTACCATCGATTGCTAAACTTGATTTCTGTCATTTTTCTGTGATACATCTTTTGCTAAAAATCAAAATATCCCTATCGTTGTAAAAATAGATTCAACTGTACAAATTATCGATCAGATACAAAACGTAGGTGGCATCTACCTAAACCAATCTGGATATACATATAGAATTCTCTTAAACAGTGTTCTATATCAATCCCAAAATCCAATATTTTGATTTAAAAGGCATACAGCCTATTCACAAGAGCTTTAATATTATTAGTCAAAATATCGATCATGGGGGAGTTGTTTTTTCCTTAACATCTACCAGGATTTGAAGACACGTCTGATGTTGTACTTTCCAGATACATACATACTAACGATGAGCTAATTCTAAATGACCTGTTGTCAAATAAGAATGAAGAATAATTTTAAAAATGGATGAATATTATTATATATTTAAATCATAATACTAAGCCCAAAAAATGCTGGTCATGGCTAAATAAACTTTTATTTTTCTAAACGCCTCTAACCAATTTCATTCTCATCATTCGAACGCTCGTTAAACTCACCTTGCAAAAATTAGGTTCAAATATCACATGGACAATAAACACATTGGTATTCATTACACTATATCTCCTCCTTCATACTTCACTCATATATATATATCATAAGGAATCATGCACCTGTTTCATATTTGACAAAATAGATATAATAACAGGCTATGCTTAACATAAAAAAGACCCTGATTTTGACAAGAATCATTCCAGAATTCATCACTGTTTTGTGCCCCACTGCCAAAACTTTGTGTGACTCTGTCTACAACCGATAAAATTCTGAGATTAAGATCCTAAAAAATTGGTAAAATTATAAAATATTGCAATTCAGAGAGCCAAAAAAAGATTAAGTATCCTCTCAACCAATAACCGATATCGCTCTTATTTATATGAAAAATTTTTTTCGAATAGTTGACACAAAACTGTTGCTGATATTTTGCGAATTCATTATCCGATTTCGGATTGTATCTCGGAAAAATCCGTTAATTCACGGAAGAGATTTAATCATTAAAAACACACATCAAAAAAGCATTCCGTCTTTAAAAAAAACCTGGCTGCGTTGTTATTGATTTCTCATACACTTATAACACGTTAGTATATATTTACATTATGGCAAAACTCATTTCAATTAGTGATCCAAGGTTCTATGAAATAATAAATCTTACACTAATAAATATATAATTCTGTATAACAATATATTTTACGACATGAAATTGGGTACATCGGAGATCAGGCACCACCATTAAGGATCTGTTTATGCCCTTTTCTCTATTTTATATCTATCTTGTTGATATACTAGTTACCCATTCAATAATATATTTGTATATGCCGACAATATTAGTTAATTTTGCTAAGCTGACTGACTAATATGGGAAGAAAAATAAATGAATCCGACGTGGATTCGCTGACTTGTTTTATTGACACGTGAAAACATGTACCTGATCAAATCACAACGGTCAATTTTTTTGTGGCATTAAAAAAAAATCATAAATGTCACTTAAAATAACAGCAAAAAAATATACTTTTACCCCACACAACGCCTAAAAATTTCACTATATATATACTATATACAATACTTCTAAAAACATATAATCTAAAGAGTGATAAAGATATCTATTTGAAAGAGCAGATTCAGCAAACTAGCACATATCGGCTGGACTGATGCTTGCTTCATCATACATGATCGGAATGTAATGTTCAGCTCTATACCTCAGTATTTCGGAATAAAGAAGCCATGTATGTGTCAACTTTCATTGCGTCATGTGGATATATGAAGAGCTAAATATAAGATTAACGATTATCACCAGATGCGTAACATCTGTTTAAATGTACTTCGTGTCAGATAGATTCAGGATTTCTTTAACTCATCTAAGATTTTATTTACCGACTTTGAAACCAATCAAAAAATCGCAATTTCCAATCTCACGATAAGACACGGTATCATACACCTTCCAACCAACTAATTTAAATAGAGAAAAACCCTATCTTGAATTACTTAATTTGAACTCAGTTACTCTTAGATCCACGATGTTTAGAAAGCATAATGGTCTAATTAATCTCTACAAACAGTCTGTTCTATCAAGAAACAAACTCAAAACCAATCTACATCTATCTTATCTGATCAAAATAAAAAACGGATTTAGTTTCTCTCCAGGCCAGAAAAATTTAACAACATAATGCAAAAGTAACCAAAAGCCCATGTTTCTGTATGTATTTGTATTATACAGACATCCTCATACATGTCAGACGAATGCGAACTCATAAAGTTACTTAATGGTATTAAGTGTATCTTAATCCATAATGATGATCTTACGAGCAGTATATACTATTTTTAGATTTATGAAAGATATCTATATATAAGATCTCCTCTGCAATCTAAATCTAATTTGTATATTTGGTATTTCATGAAATTCATGAACGATAATATGCCGAAGCTAATTGTGCTCATTGAGCGAATTAATACAAATTTTTGAAATATATTAGAAAAACCATTAATGTTATTATTTAATTATTAATTTTATTGTTTATCGCCCAGTTAACATTTGGTAGTATTTATAAATAATTCTATTTTTGATTGTTTATTCTTATATTGGCAATATTGCGGCTTATATCATTAGCATACACAATATTATTTGTAATTATTTTTAAAAATGTTAACGAAATCACCTCTTAATGTCACCTAAATTGAAAACAATTTCTACAATTTTTTAATTAGGTTCGATATTAAATAATTGTGTTAAAATTTATGATTATTCTCGCGATCATTTCATTTTGTAAATTATACATATTCTGTCCGAATTTAGAAAAAAAGTACTTAATTTAAACTGTAATAAAGTATAAACATGAAAAAAATATATATGAATCGATTCGATATCTGTAAACTATTTGTGATGAATAATAATGTCTCTAATTGTATTTAAATTCATACCATACACAACAATTTGTATTAAAAATAGTTTTTGTTAATCTATTTTAATTTAAATTGGCATTAATCATTTAGTTATAGAATAGGAATGATACGTTAGAGTTTGGCGCTATAATAATTTAATATCTCATATTTTTGTATTCTTTATTATTTACATTCAAATGCCAATAAGATCATTTAATTCAATAATATATGAATTGATGCCATCTATTCATCTTTTCTTTATTTTTGAGAATTTTTATCAAAAGATTTAATGGAGATGTGTATCATATAAATTATTGAGCCGTGGCTGATCATATGTGTTAATCTTCAAGTTTATGTGTTAATGAAAGCCGTATCTTATAATCAAGAAATTATTACAATTTTATAAGTATACGGCCTTTAGAATTTAGTATTAATATATTATTTTCAATTTCTAGATATATAGGAAATGAAGATAATTGTCCTGATTATTATTGTTAACAGATCTTACATTTTCACGATAATTATTATAATTTACATCCAAAAAGTACGTAAATCTCGCAAATAAACATCATGAAATCAAATCAATTGCCCTCCTATTTTATTATATAATTGCATTTTTCAAGAAATGTGCCATATATATTAATCAATAACTCAATTTTTAAAAATTGCATATACTCTCTATTTCAATATCGAATAATGGTTTATATGATCTCATAATAGATGAATCTAATTATAACCATCATTATTTATTGGTTAATGATCATTCAATAATTACTAATGAGTTATTAATTTTCTATAAATTGAATGGATAAATACAAATATTATGTCAGTCGATATAGGTTAACAGATTCACATACAATGTTCTTGATGAGCTCTATGTTACACAGAATTCAACTGGCAACGTTGGATTTAGTGGAACAGCTCTATACTTACTGATGGCTGCTATCAACATCGGACTGAGATGAAGAAGCTATCATCAATTATCTGCATTTTTACATGAGGATTTCGAGCAATTATTCGATAATGAAACATGGATGAATTCTGAATCGGCCAAAAAATGGACAAAATTCGTATATAAAACGAGTGGAGCAATGACATTATCCCAAACACTTTACTATCATGGTCAAATATACACTCATTGGATATTTTCTTATTTCTAATTTATATTTTGATTTTTTAAAAATCTTTTTTCGTCAAATCAAATTTACAAACCTCTCAAATATTCTACAACAATAAAAAAAGAAAAGATCAGCAAATATAACTATTAGTATTAATATTAAAATGAATAACTGAATGCAATATTTTCTTTTAGGCAAATGGATATGCGATTATTACTGGATAGGTGTGACGGTAAAAAACGTGATATTGAATGATTTTCAAATTAATTAATTCAAATCATTATAAATCAGAAACAGAAAATCGCCCTTTCGGAAATGTAATAACTCATTAAATTAAATCGCATAAATATATTTTAATTAATTTAATGAAAATATAAAACAACATACATATAGAATTACCAGGTTTGTTCAAACTATTTTTATATCATTTACTAAATATAAATTTATTTGCTTGTCTAGTGATGCTTAATGTAACCATGTGTATTAGAATTCGATATAAAGGGATCTAAGACAATTTTATAAAATACAAACATAGACATTTCATTACTCTCAACGTCTTAAATAATTTTATTTTAATTTATCATGATGTATTCATGTAATATGTTGGAGCTGTAACAGTTTCGAGAACAGAGACTCTTATTAATATATTGAGAGATTTGATAAAATATAAAATGCAAAATCGTATCTTCGCATTTCACGTGTATTTGCAGTTGTCATGATCCGCTAATATCCAAAAAATTTTAATTAGCATATCTGTAACATTTATTATTAAGAATTTAATTATTCGCAAATATGCATTAAGATCTCGGTTTAATTTAAGAATAATTATGAGTTTAGATAAATCTTAAAGTACTAATGATGCCTATTACATCATGATAATGGATGAGTGTATTAACTTTGTATAGATTCATTCAGGATCACGAAAAATTGATTATAATGTATTTTTTATCAGTATTTACCAAAGTCTGTTGAACAGATCATATATGTTCCAGTACAATAATAAACGAATTTTACATCGACTCCAATATCAATGTTGTGCACGTGCAAATATTCCTTCGCGGGTCGCATGGCGGTAAGCATCTAACTGCCGTACTTTGATAGAATAATGTAAGACTTAAACAAAACGTTCACATCCATACCTCTTCACGCTAGAGTTACAATAAAAAAAATATGGATTGGTTCGATCAGATAGTTTCTTCACATGCGTAATACGATTAATATACATAGTATACATAACCATTAGTTGAGATACATTTATAATTCTTTCAACAACCCTAGCAAATTTTAAATCTACGTTATCTATATTTGGTTTCGACATATATTTTAATAAGATATTAGTGTTTAAAATTCAAATTATCTAAGGAAGAATTTATGGTTATAAATTAGATTAAGACATGTTTATCTGGCACATATTCAGCCCTTGTAATTCGATCAATGAATATCAATATTGTTATATATTCAGCAATATTTCAATTGAAGGAATGATATGCTAACTATGCTGATAGATACTAAGATTAAAATATTTTTTTTGAATGTTAACTGTGAGCAGTTAAAAAGTTACATTTATATAAACATTTTACAAGTTACTTCATATTTTCGTTTCTTCTATCTAAAATATTAATCAAATATTCTCAAACGTTTTTAGAAGTATTCAAGATCAAATAATTGAAAGTTTTTATTATTTTATCATCCATATAATGGCCATATATATAATATGCATTCAGTTTTTATTGTTTTATAAGGATATATGGGAAATAGTTTTCATAATTTCGTCTATCTATTGGAAATTAATATTGGTTGAATTATATTTAATCGTCAATTAAAAATAAATTTTCACGTGCTGTAGATATTCTAGTTTGCGACTAAATATATGAAATGATGATCTGAATTTTTTTCAAGTATCTGACCTGCTTAAATAAAAAAAATGATATATTTTATTAAGAATATTTTGAAATGCCATACATCGAGATACGTTGAATATATTGCGTCAATATAATGAATTCTAAGCTTTTGTAATAAAATTAAATCTAATTACAAGCGTAGATATGGTACAATATAGAATATTAAACATTAAATTTTGGTCATAGTAGCTTAAATCATTTTTCATTCGATTATATTATATATATATTTGGGTCATCTACAGGATTGGTAATTTAACACATTTTTTGAAATTTAAAGTATAACTGGTTAAAAAAAGAAATAAATATTTTAAAAAAGTTCATAATTTAGAATATCAAGAGGATCTTCAATGTCACAAAAATACATCATCAAAATGGTGCATAATCAAATATTGCTAATATTTTTATGATTAAATTGCCATAAAAATCATTGATAGAAACCTGAATATTTAAATTATTCTTACATTTATAATAGAATTAATTTGATGCCAAATAAGAATTTATGAACTGTATGTCAGTATTGATTATAACGTATTATATTTAAATTAAACGTCGTACACGCACAATTAAGTGTTATTGTATGATTATAAAATCAAGAATAAAAGCAATCTTACAGATAAAACCTTTTTAAAAATGCATCATCTAAAAGTCATTCACATCTTTTTTGCAAATTTTCAAATAATGAAGAGAAATAATATTAATTTAGTTGTATATTCCATTTGTTTTTGATAATATTCATGATAACTGTAAAAGAAAGACGGTTAAACGTACTTGCTTGATGATTTTAAGAATTTTAGATCTTAAATTTAACATAAGCTTTGACAAAATTAAATTATTGACATAATTATCATTGTATATTTTTAACATTAAGAGGTTTAAAAATAAGACGGCTGAGGTACGGTAGTTTAAATAAATTTTTGTTGATGATATGGCGCAAAATTTGACGTGTTTTTTTTATGTCTTTAATCTACTATATTTCATTAAAAACTCCACGTTTTTTTGATTAAAGTAAATCAAAAATTTTTAAACTTATTAAAATATTTCTTGAACGAGAAGTCAATGAATATTATTTAAATGAACTAGAAAAATATTCAAAGTTTTCCTAAAATGTGTTTCAATTTTTTTTCATAAAATTAATTGAAAATTTATACAAAGTTTTAGCTTGCATAACGTATTAAGCGTATGCGTTTCATCTCTACCTATGCGGTAAAACCTTATAATTAGTATTGAGTAACATTTACGGATATCTCTGACAAGTAAGCTTTTTGTCGTATATCTCATGTCACAATTTCTAACACACTTTACCTTAAAAAAGATAATTTGATCAAATAAAATTTCCAAAAGACATGAATAAGACAATTAGGGATTTTCAATTGAAAAAACTGAACGTTTACTCAGGGTGGTAAAGAGTTTTTATAAACTCAGACTGGTCTTGGTGTACAGCTTTAATCAAAGTACTTTGGTTATCATGTTGGGCATGATAAAATTATATCTGAATAAATTCTCTGAGAGTAACTACTCCACGTTTTATTCATATTGTTTAAAAATATATGCATTTCATCGTCAATAGAAGCGATTTTTAACAATAGTAATCAAGTTAAAATCATTGGATCATAATTTACATATTGTGGACTTCTTTATTGAACCTGATACATTTTGGAGGGATAATTTTGCCGCATTAAAATATATTTAATTTCAAACCGAAAAAAAACTCAAACGATCATCTTGTTTTTTTTAACAAATGTAAATATAAGCAATCATATAAGAATTTAATATATTTCCATAATCGTTAAGCATATTTCGAGGTATTATTGTTTATATTATGAAGTTAAAAGAATTTCTGGAGTCAAAGTTGGCATCAATACCTGTGTTTTAAGCATGAACCATAAGTGTTTTATACTTATTGCCAAAAAATCTTCATCGAGATGGTACTGATTATTTTACCTTTGAATGAAATTCAGAATGATCGTAGAAACAGTTTAGACCATTGTTTAAAGAATTTATGTAAAGATGTTTTGTGTTTATTCACACATTTCAACAAGAAACATGACTTGTATTAATATTTGCTTCTAGCCATCTGATACCTACATGTTATCTTCAATTAATATTATATCGTCATCAAGGGAAATTTATTGACTATCTATACTATAAATGTATTTTTATAATATTGTTTTTCTAATAATAATTAATTAGTTGTTAAAAAGCAATATATCATCATCTATATATTTTGAGGAATCTTCGTATCTCCTTAAGACAAAACATAGAGTTGAAGATATGCGCACCATATCTAAATGTGTTAAATACAGATATCCATTTGTAAATTTTTTCGTTAATAATTTTCTCCCTGGATACATTTAGAGCTAAAAACAATTTTCTTCTGATTCTATCTAGAATTAATATTACCAAAATTTTGCAAATTACGTTTTCACTCCACTTGTCGTGTGTAGAATAAACGATTGAATCCAAAAGAAATAATAACTTAGCATAAAATAATAAAAAATATTTTAGTATATTTATTATTTAGTTTCTACATATGGAATAGACGGTGTGTGACGTTTTGGCGCAGAGCTTAAAAGAGACCCTGCCTTCCATCACGAAGGTTTGGTGCGCCATGCGTATGTAGATTGATATTGGGGGCATCTTTAAAGGTGGTAGATTAGGCAGAAACACGTGAATATTCATGCAAAATATGGTAAACGTTAAAATATGTAATTTGATTAAAAACGAGGTTGGACGTTTTGGCGCAGACACATTAGCAACCAAGCGTTACATCACATTGTTTTGGAGTTCTTGATATATATAGATTAATGTTGAAGGGATATTTTAATTTGAGTATTTTTGGTGGAAACATTAGATTATCATTATAAATATGATAAAATATTTAATGTTAAATTTTAGCAAAAAATTAGGTGCGACGTTTTAGGCGCAGAGCGTTCTAGTGGAGCCGTATGACATTAGAGAAACTTGGCGCGAAAGATTTTTTTGATGTTTTATTGTCGCCACATATTGACGAGATGTTTTATGACCGAAACATGGAGATTTCATATATAACGCCAAATATTTTCAAGATGTAACTCAATTTTAAATGGCATCATACTCTTTTAGCAAGAATTGTTTTATCCTTGCCATTCTACTTGAGATACATAGAAGGTCAGAAACTAATACGTATGATTTTTTCATTTCCTTCGTTTATCTCCATATATTTATGTCCCAATCGTTAAATCTACTTTAGCAAAAGCTTAGTATATGAAATATTTTTTGTGCGATTACCCCGTAAAATATGAATAAATTTTTGAAAAATACTGTTACAAATGTTTTTTGCATTTATTTTCCTTTTATAATCACGAGTGTAATGTGTTGATCAATTTATGCAAGAATATGAAAAATATTGTAAAACTCGACTTAAAAACAATTTTCAGTCAGGATTTATAATCAGAATTATTATACTAGTTATTGTATATTCATTTTTTAACAGTTATTTTCCGTGTGAAATATTTCTATGCAATACTATTTGGTTAATTGTTATTTTGTAAGGAAAAATCATGAATAAATTCAATTTAATAGGGTAGACGCTTTATCCATATACAGATTAAAAGGATTATCTGTCCGTTTCCTAAACATTGAAACTTAGGTGAGTTTGTTTGCATCTTTCACTTAAAATGAGATAGATTACAAATGTAGCTTTAACATGTTTAATTTTTTTCTTATAAAATTTTTATAATACATATTTAACCATTTATATCCCAACATATTTTTTTACTTTGATAACTTATTAAATATCATTTAAAATATTAACAGAATAAATTNAAAAAAATTAAACGTTATGAAAAATATTGCATTTTTCCCGCCATAAAATGATTTAGACAATGATGGCGACAATAAAATTTCAAATGAATCTCTTACGCTAAACCTCTTTTGAGTTAAAAGAAAACGTTTAATAGCTCTGCGCCAAAATCTCAAATATCGTTTTTGCTAAAATTGAACTAAAAACAAATTAACATAGTTTTTCTGGTGATTAAATAGTTCCCGCCGAATAGTGAAAACACCAAAATGTGGCGTAAATAATATTCTGTCTAAATTTAGATAGCCAACTACTAGAGATTAAAGACAGGTTTAATAGCACGCTAAGCGCCATAACGTCCCACCCTCATTTTTACTGAAATCACATTATGTAAATTGCAACGTTATTTAAACAAGTTTGAAAGATTTCCTGCCACGTATAATTCTTTAAAACCATGGCGCCAAACAATAATGACTAAAGCCGTGGTCGAGAAAGTATAGTTGCCATGAACCTCTTTGTGCCAAAACGTCCTGTTTCGGTTAATTTTTACATATGCGAAATAGTTTCCTAAAATATAATAAATACAAAATATATATTTTGTTTTTAATACAAACAATCAGATTTCAGATGTACTCTTATAAAATTCGTGAATAATAATCATAGCCTATATAATATATTGCCATCTGAATAGATCATTATAACGATAAGAGACTTTTGATACCATTCGAGAGTTTTTTTCGTACACATTCGATTATGATCTAGAGGGGTGTCAGGATCAAGCCACAACATACGAGAGTGGAATTCGCTATTACCAGCTTGTACTTGAGAAAGATATATAGAGCTAGTTCACAGATAAATCGATTCCATTTAACAGCTTTAGATCTTTTTAGATAGAAGGTCATTGGCTTTGATGTTAGATTAGGGTAGATATGGCGGTTTTTGGATGATGAATTATGACCATCTCGCTTTCAAAGTTTCGTGTATTGAGGGGTAATCGGAGTTAAAAATTTAATGACTTACACATGGATGTCTCGGATTAAATTTTTTGATTGGATGATTAATAATTGCGTGTCTTATCGCAAGATTGGAAGTGGAATTTTTTTTGATGAGTTAAAAAGTTTATAATTTCCATTTAAGGTGAAGGTAAGTATTGTTTTAAAACATATAAGAGCGATTATGTTTTGGTTAATTTTAGTTAATCCGTGATTATCCGTAGAAAATTATTTAGCTTGATGTCTATGAACTTTGACGACCGAGAGTTGAACCACGCAAGGCTAGTTTATTGGGCTCTAATGAAATAAATGTTAGACCTCATAGTCGGATGTATCGTGAAACACCTAAGTTGGAATTTCCATATATATTGGTCATGAAGTTTATATGATATATGCTTCAGCCTGTCTCGATTCTATGTTTTTTGAAGGATTGTGTTCTATCCAGCAATTCTCCAATATATTTTGGTATGGCATCGTCTTGGAGTATGTCAATTCTTGCTTTAATTGTTAGTGAGGTTTTCGTAGGATTCTTTTTGAGATAGAATAAAGATTGATTGTTGTTAGGAGTTTAGGTTAAGTTTTCAGCTGTCATAAAATCAACTAAATGAATCTAGATTATCATTTATCCATTTTTCTATACATATGATAGAGAGAGATTGGTAAATGTAAGAAATGTCGTCTCCGTAAAAAAATTTCTGGCCATAATGGGACTGGTATATCTTATAGATAAATATGAAAGAGTTAACAAGCCATAACATAAGCTAAGGCGCAGCAGATTTAAGATTTGTTCAGTTATTTGTATTTCAGCCTATTTGAATCAAAAATCTTCGATTTATACCGATCCGATTATATAAATTCAACGATGCTTGCAGTGCTAATGGATCTGATTCTAAATATAAGGTAATTATGTGACACCTTGTCAAGCGGCGGTGAAAATCTAAAAAAATACAGCCAGATATTTTTTACACTTAGACATCATTTTCAATTTGGTTCACAATTGATATGATTTTAAATGTATCTGTTCAATATTAAGAAATCGATACTGTTCTGAAATTATGAGCTAGTAAACTAATGAGGGTTGTTTAAGAGAATGATTCTTTCAAACACTTTGAAAAGAGTAGATACTTCAGATATTGATATATAGCATGAGCTTGAAGTTTAGTTTTCTAATGTTTAATGATTGCAATATTTTTTCTAGTTTAGCTAGATTTTTTAGATGTTTCTCTAGGTCGTACAGGGTCAAGAAACAATTAAAAAAAAATTCTCAAAGATATAGGGACGTGATGAATTATGGATTGATTCGGTTGAAACCAGTGGCTTTTTTTTTATCAAAGTTAGACTATTGATTTATCTAATACGGTAAATTGTCAACGGATCCACGAATCCTTATGATCGATATGAAAGAAGTTGAAGGAGGTAAATATGTTTGACATCCATCTTTCTTTTCCAAAACATATTTACCCAATTTTAGTAATACGAATGGCAAAAAAGTTTGAAATAGAGATAGACTGGTTATAGATGTTTTTTGATTGACTAAGTTATATCATCAACCAGATATTTTCAGGATACTTGAATTATTTAATGATTGGATTATATTCATCCATTTTTTCTTTTCGTATATTAGTCATGTTGGTGAAAAGGTCATCGATGATTAGACAGGTTTAAAGTGTTCGTATCTGGACACCACCGCTTTAGGCATAGTATGCAGTGTGAGCATGACACTTTATGTTAGATTTTTTAATTGATAATATGAAGAGATTGGTGAATCGAATGTATGTGTTTTCTATCGAGATATTTCGATTTTGGAGAAATTTTGAACAATATTCATGAGTCCTGTAAAATTTTTGAAATTGTGTATAAAGAGATTTTAGCTAGATCTTGCATATGAGGTGATAATTTGTCAAGTAAAATCGATTATAACTACGACGGGGTGTACTTGCATTTTTGAGCGATGTGGGTATTTAGCAGTGAAAATTAGCAGAAATCTAGTTTGGCTGTTGTTGATGAGACAATGTTAAGGTCCGTATGATATGTTGGTAATAAACCTAGCTAAGATGAAGCGACGTTTTATGTTGTTTCGTTAAGCAGTTTAAAGTCGTTAGCGTTATACTGATGAGATATAATTTATACTGATTGATTCTATACATTGTATTAACATTGGGAATGATGACAGTTGTAGTCTCATAATATTAACAGGGTTTTTGACTAATGTTCTGAAATGGAGGATCTGTTTGCCACGGTATCGGATTCGAGGTTTTTAAAAAGTTTTCAATTCAAATATCTATAATGGTAATAATTTATTGAAATGATCCATATTCGATAAATATTAGTCTTGCTATAATTCGGCTGTCGTAGACTTCTCTTCTATTTTTTGTACAGGTATTTGCAAATGAGATCCCAATTTTTAATAAAATATAAATAAATTCATTAGTTACAGTCGTTTTACGTTTCCTAATTTTGTACTTTTCCTTGAGAAATAGTTG
>JWZT01002922.1:6218-17083 GCA_000827895.1 Thelohanellus kitauei | reverse complement strand
CACGGCTGGGAGATGTGGCTATTTCTGCTATCATTTAACATAAATTACATTGTGTGACATAAGCCAGTTAAATAAGGACAGCATGCAAGGATCACTATACAACCATTCTAACAACACCTCCGCATCTCAAATGGCGGACATTTAAACCAGCCCAAAATAACCTGCAAATCCCATTATATAATAACACATTAAGAGATGAAAATGTAATCTCAATAGCTCAATAGCTCAATAGCTCAATAGCTCAATAGCTCAATAGCTCAATAGCTCAATAGCTCAATAGCTTAAATAATAATACTGAAGTGATTAGAGTACATAAGGGTTGAATAATGATATATATATACTGAGCCGAATTTTCAATACCGCTGCAGCATTGAAAATGCCATATTTATTTTTAATGGCATACATTTTAATCGCGAGGATTTTCAACCACCATTAACCCGGGCTACTGAAATATGAAACTTTCACTGACCAAAACTTAACCACCATCACGTCGAATAAGGTTATTGTTGATGAAAACACTCATTAACATCTCTAGTACTGCCCGGCAGTCGAAACGCTTCGGCTCCTTTCTCCGCACGCAGGCCTAGGCCTACACCAACGTCGCAGGCTGCGACGTTGACCGACAGGCTTGCAAGGGCTCCCAGACCGCTAGCAATCCCACATAGCATTTGATAACGGTTAATATGTCTTTGCCAATTAATACATAAACCTCAACTAGGTTAATTAATGTTTTAGTGAATGCTTTAATAAAAAACATATTATTGAGCAATTTTATATTTAGAATGTCACTATTTTATAGCATGAGCACATTGTCAATAATAGAGTATGTAACCATATTGGGAAGGTATAGTCAACAAGAGCATGTAAATACAAAAAAAAGATAATATGTAAACATTTTATACTTTCTACTTCCTATAAGTCAGTAAAGTATTTTGAATGAAGCACCAAATTAGAATGACAGCCCTCGCCATACTTTTTAGACAACAACGTTAATAACTTGCTAAAACAAACTTTATTTCGAATTTTTATTTTTTTCATAATGGAGTTCTTTACTCTACTTACACGACGATAAGATACCCCAGTCTTAGCAGATAATTCATCTATGGTCATGTTAGAAGTAAAATAACTTAGGAAATTTAATTCAAAATCAGACAAGCATTCATAATTAAGATGAACGTTACTGGCATTGTGAAAAGAGAGGTTTATCATGTTTTTTTTATCTGTAAAATTTAAAAAAAACCTTAAACATTCGATGCTTATATTTTTTGAAATAATTAAATCGGCATTAGCTTGAGCTAAAATAGGTTTAATATCAACATTTGTGACAATTATAAAATCAACGTGGGGGTTCTTTTTTTTGAGTTGTCTTAAAGTAATAACCCCTTCAATTAAACTAGTTTCATTATCATAAACCTCAGTAATTATAGTGCCTGATATATTTGTACGCATAAGTTCCTTGAAAGAGGAAAATGTCTTTATTTTTACGCCATAACAACAGTGACTATCACAGAGTATGTGAGCCAGCGAATCTCGAATAATAGTCAGAGGTTCCATAACCAATAAGCTGGAAACTTTAGATGTAATTATATTTGACATAACACAACACCTCAATTTAATAGATTACTGAGCCAATTAATTTCAAAAGAAATTAGAAGTGAATAATTTAATAAATTGAATAGATGAATAAATAACATTTTCAACTTCAACATTAATATTCTAAAAACTTCAGAAATCGCTTGTTAATTCTTAATGAACAATGTTAAAAATACCTTTTTGCACACTGATCTAAAATGCTGCTCCCTTTAAAAAAATTACGTCATTATCAAAACATCTCTAAATACCCTTGCTTCTTCAACACACCAGTAGATGGCAGAGAAAAGGGAAATTTCAAGACAAGTGCAATAAATGCATATCGAAAGACCTAGCACATGCCAGTAGGCAAATATCTAAAATCTATTCATGCAGCACTTACTTTACACATGAGAATTTAAAGCCACCTCAGGAACGCCCCTCGCTCTTTACCTTGACTAGACAAATAACGTTACTAAAAAGTAAAAAGATTGAATATCACTGTTATTCTAGATACGACTAATATTTATCACTTTCACGTATCAAAGCAAGAACTACCCAGTGGTATGTATTTATCAAAAGCTTCAATAAATTTTTTATTACCATTACCAATTTTATTATTACTATATTCTTCTCCCGGCAAAATATAAAATGAGGTGGCAGTATCATCATTAGACTGACAACCGCGATGAATGATAACCTTAAAAAAAGTATTACCATTATTTATCAAGATGCCATTATTTTCATCGAGAATATAAGAAAAATTCAATTGCCTTGGCCTTACAATAAGTATTGTACTCATAGCGATGGTAGGGTAGATCATGGTTTCTTTACCATCATCTTTATACGGCGTCATCACTATCGGTGTTTCTCGAAAAACGATCCTATAATACCTTTCTTTGCCATCCTTTGGACCTCTATAAAAAACCTTAAAAAAATCCTGAGCATCCTGATTGATTTTCAATTTTAGAGGTGCATACAGCATCTCGCCATTTTTAATGGGTATAATGTTCTCCCCCCCCCCGGCTAGGTTTATCAATTCCTACAGCAGAAATTGTGTATATGTTGCTTTTCTTACTGTTATTCATAATTCGCATTGAAATAAATGACTTATTTTCTGGCATAACATAGACAGTGGAATCTAAATACACAGCATATGCTGACGGAAAATAGATCCCAAAGAGCACCAAAAGCAATATTTTATATTTCATTCAATTACTCCACACCTTCCCAAGTAGCAGTAACGGTAATCTCACCACTCGCACTTACTACGCCTTCCCAATCTTTTCCACCCGTTGAGTATAAAGAGCGAGAATCATTCATTGGAAATAATAACTTCAAAGCTGTTTTGAAATAACTTCCATCATCAGAAGATGCATCCCATGGTGTTTCTGTCCATAGCGCACTGTTCAAGGATATAGCGTCCTCACTGCAACTGTTTCGCTGCTGTACAACACCGCTACTACTATCTGTATATTGAAGATAGGCCGGAATTGGTACTTTTAGGTTGCTATCCGTCGAAGTAAAAAGACAATAAGGTATGCTGTTTATTGTAGTGCTATCGCCAGTCACCTGAGCAGTTATGCTATCCGCCTGTCTAGGACCCGAGGTCGTTACAATATACTCAAACTCAATTGGAAATTCATCTCCAATAGCACCTGAATTGCTAGGTGATGCTGAATAGTCAGAGGAAATAATACTGATGCCGTATTTTTTAGGTACGATGGATATCGAGTTCGTAGGTGAAAAATCATAATAACCTGAGAACACAGTATAGCCGTTGTTAAAATGATAAATAAAAGGACTTTGTCCTTTAATACTCACTCCAGCATCGACCACTTGCTTCAAGAAATTGTTCGATAAAAATACGTAAACAAACTCCCCGGAAGTTGAAAATACATTTTGATAGTAAGTGCTTTCTGTATAATTATACCATTTGGTGCCATCTGGACTATATTTCACGGTGGATGCTTCTGGTGTAAAACCAAGAACGCTTGAGTTCCCTTTCATAGAGAAACTCAATAAGTTTGCGTTAGCGTTTTGTTCGAGATTGTACGAAATTAGCTTACAAATGACGCCGGTAACGTTACTCACAACACCAATACTACAAAACTGCGACCCCAAACCTAGGCTTGGAGTACCATCGCTTGCAACAAAAATTTCGAGTTCACCGCCGGTTCCATTAAGAGTGAGAACCCCATTTTTGGTTAAAGTATAGTTGAGTGTGCTCCAGGTAGCACCACTGGTTAAATCAGCACATTTAGAATCGGCACTGTAGTCATAATCAGTAGCAGTATGACAGAAATTCAAAATATACGTTTCTTTCGCACCTACCGCCATGGCATCAAAATACTCATAGGCAGATGCTGAAAGAGATGCGAATCCATACATACCATTACCCTCAGTGCCGATGCCGGACTTCGTATGGTAAAACCCATTGGTGTCTGTATAATTGGCTGCTATATATCCATCTGCAGGGCATGTTGACCCGCTCGACATACATCGTATCCCTTGGAAAGGAGATGGTATGGGTGAATCAGTGATCCACATGTCAAAATACTGCCCGGATGAATACCATAAAGAATACCCCATATATGCTAAACTAACTTGTTCGGGTGTATACTTTAACCACTTACTTGCGCCTGCAAATCGAGGGTCTAATGCATTAGGTGAAATAAAATAGTTATCATCTACATCATTCTTGATCAGTGTAAATGTAGCGCTCACAGAACCATAGCTAATGGGATTCACCGCATTAGCGTTAGCTGCGTAGAAAAAAGCCAATAGTAAAAACATTAATTTTGAAGTATTCATAGTTTACCTGACGGCTGCAAATTGCTGTGATGTCCCACATTGGACTTCGCCGAGCCAGATAGCCCCTCTAGCATTATCGAGATTAAGATCAACCTCGCACAGCCCACCACTTGAATTGATCATAGTAATCACTGGAAAACTACGGTCTATATCCATAGAAAACTCCCCTTTATCATTAGTTTTCGCTTTTCCAATATGATTATGGATATCCATATTCATTGCGATGTGTCCGCCTTCAAGTTTCATCACACCGAACACAGTGACCATTTTTTTAATTTCAGGTTTAATTACGTTGATGTTTCCTGGATATAAAGTGACACTTTGATTCCTTCCTGAAGCAATGTCGAAACTGTCTTCCGAAAGTTTATCATTCATAATTTCTATTGAATATTTAGCATAGGGTGGTAAGGCAATGAAATTTGATTTTCCATCCATTTTATAAGATCTTCCGTTAACTTTAGCTGCAACAGAACCACCATTTTTTATACCTGTATCAACTATTATTCCAGATTTTTGCTTATCCTTACTCAAACCAAAATCGCGACCAGACCACGCGATTGAACCGTGGGAAGAAAGACTGACATTCTTCTGATTTCTCGAATTATTTGTTAGGGAAACCGTTCCTCCATTATATTTCGTATCATAGGATAAGCTACCACTACCAGAGTAATCACTTTTAGCTGTACCGCCCCCTATATTTTTAGACAATGAGGCGGATGATGAAGTGATTACACTATCGGTAAAGTGTTTTCTCGCAGAGATATTTGCCAATGTATTACCCCTTTCATTTGACACACTAAAACCTAACCAACTAGCAAGTGGTAAAGACAAATCGAAAGCAATATATTTGTCTTGAGAACCATTGCTATATGTGCTGCTGCTTTTATAGTAGTATCTTTGTATACCAGCACGGATACTTAATGTGCCATATTTATTCGCGAACAAGGTGGTAGAATAGTCAAAGTTCGTATACTTGTTATCGGTGTATTTATTATCTGTCATACTTACCGTAAAAGAACCAGCATGATTAACAATTTTATTAAAATTAAAAGTCCCACCATAGGAGTAATTATCACTTTCAGTAGTAGGCAAATGCTCACCAATTTTACTTTTTTCCCTGTTGACCCAGATCGAACCATAACCTAGTCGATCAGATAGGTTTAGAGTTGATATATTTCGCCATGAACTATCATTAGCTAACATTGTCTGAGTGGAAATATTTACATATTCATTCATTGTTAAACTTAGATCTGTCTCATTAACGATGTTTTGATCAAATCCATAGGCAGAGCTTTTCAATGCAAGTCCTGATAATAATGGAAAGCTGATAGCCGATGATAGCCCCGTTAACCAAGTTTTTACCTTTCCATCACTGTAATAGTAACGTTTATTATAATGAGCTCGGCTGTATTCCATTGCCCCACCAAAGAGCTGCCAGGCAAACTCATTCACAGAACCCGATTTGCGGGAAAATGCCTTGTTAATTCGCGCATTTCTGCTGCTGATTAATCGTCCATTGGTGACAACTTCGACGGTTACATCATAGACACCGTAAGGAAGTTTTTTAGTGTCAATTTCATAGCTTCCCATTTCAAATTCTTGAATGCTTAGCAGACGACCATCTCTGAGTATATGAACTTCACCAGCTGCGGGAAGAAAAACCGTGATAGGCGTTAATGACAAGCTGTTATTTTCTATCTTAGTACTTGCTTTATTTCCATAAGAAACACCATAAATACGGCTTGAGTTTAAAGTATTAAGACTTGCTATGGACTGCAAGTTCCATGTATCAATCATTCCAATGGCAAAACGGTGGCCGTTAAAGTCTCGTTCAAACATAGCTCGATACAAGTTTCCATTCACATCATCCGTACCAGCTCCATATATGGCACCATTAATGTTGATATGATTCTCTTTTAAGGAAGTTATCTCATCGAGGGCGATATAACTACGGGAACCCGTAGTATTGTAATAACTTCCAATATCATAGTTAAGTATTGAAGACAATCCAGCAGAGGTAGAATCACCCAATAACTCACTGCGCGGAATGATAGCAGCAGTTAAAGCTTCTTTAGATACTACCAATTCAATATTAAATGATTTTACATTGAGGGATATTTCAGCATTTTTAGATACCTTTATTGAAAAATTGTCTGAGAAGTGTTCGTTTTTAAGGCTACTTATCAGAATTTTAGTTTCTGCTGATAACTCAGTTTTATTCTTCATTTCTGACATTGATACATCGCGAATTATTATGCCTTCATCATCCAGAGACAACATAACGTCCGCTATTTTTTTATTATCAGTTCCTCTTACTTCTTCTTTATATCGGATATACATTGGCACGCTCATCCCTTGAGATAGTGCTTCAGAAAACATGGCTGGAATTAGATAATCACCCATTTTTCTAAACGTATTATTTTCAGCAGCATTTAATGTTGAACTTGATAATAAAAAAAACGCTAAAAGTGACTTTAGTTTAAATGGTGTTTTTTGTATTTTATTTGACTGTGATGAAATCCTGTCCATGCCATATTCCCGCTCGACTTTTACTGGAACTTAAATCAACATATTTGAATGCTAACTTTTTGCCCGGCATAACAAAATAACGCTCGCGACATCCTTTTCCCGTATCGTTACTTTTATCTTTGCATGTACCGTAAGCAATTGCGCGAAATGTTGCATTACCAGAATTATACAAAATATTATTTTCATATTTATAATCGAAAGCCTCCTCTCTTGGCGCAACGACTAGAATCGTACCTATTTCTGCAGAAGTGGTCGCAGTGCCAATCTTTTTTGTGTCGGTTTCTTTATTGTCTGATATTGGAATATCCAACCATTTTATTCTATAGTAACGCTCAATATTGTCTTTTGGGCCATTATATATAAACTTAAATACATCTTTAGCTCCAGCAGGCAATATTAAACTTGCAGGTGTTGACAACAGCTCTGACTTGGAATCCATTTGGATTTCTTTACCATCACCCATTGGGGATGATATCCTCACAACACTTACCCTGACATATCTGGCTGTGTTTGTGCTATTTGATATTTCTTTAGCTGTTACAGCCTTTACATCAGGCATTATAACAGTTATATCACCAACGCTTATTGAATAAGCAAATTTAGAAATAAGCATAAGCACTAACGGATAGGTTAATCGAATTATTTTTTTCATTGGCATTTATCTTTATTAACTGAAATATGAGACGTGGAAATAATTATTCTACGTCTCATAAAAGTTTATTAGTTAAACTTAAGCTTCGGTTGCAGAGTCCGGCATTGTCCAAGTTGCTGTAAACTGAACTTTTACATCGCCACTCCAATACCCATCTTCAAGACTGGCGAAATCTGATGAAGTAGACGAGCTTTCATTATCGCTTGCATCATTAGAAGCGATCGTCGCAGAATCAATGCTGAATGCAAAATTACCCTGTCCACTGACACGTTTATTACTCGCATAAGCTGAATCGTTCGTCAACGATTCAAGACCGGAAGTAACGCCTTTAGAAATGTTGATTAAAGTGGTTGTATTATCCTTTGAAAGTTTTTCGCCATTCCATTCAACACCGACTGTCAATGTTGAATCGTTCGAACTGCTAGTTAGTGTATTACTGATTAGTTGTGCTGTTAACTCGAAATCAGTCGCACCAGATTGCCCCTCAACAGTAATATCAAACGCGCCATCCTGCTTGTTGAAAGCCGCTGCATTTTCAGAATATTGAAAATTTAATGAATCAGTTGGTGTTACAACTAATGCACTACTTGTGTCTTTGGTAGCTGTCGCATCCCAAGTAGCTGTAGATTGAGCGGTAACAGTTTCAGCCATCGCTTGGGTCGCACAGAAAACAGACGCACAAATTGCAGCAATAATTAACTTTTTCATGTAAATCCTTATTGATATAGACCGTGTTTTTCAATTTTCAGTCTTCAGACCCAATCTGATCTGACACAACAATGATAAGAGGGATGGCTGGAATGTTATATATTATACTGAAAAATATCCTATATATAGGATTTCGTACTAACTATTTAGATTTTAACAGATATAAGCTCTATTATTATAAGTGCATATGATTTTTTAGGAAAAATTTCGCTATTGAATATGGGATTTAAATATGAGGATTATGATGCGGAAAGACCTTTGTTACTTACTTTAACCATCTTTGTAAAGAAAATTATTCTAGATAAGATGATGGTTATGCTTCAAGAATTGTATCTGATTTTTATTTTCATCTGCCATCATTGATGAAGATAGAATCAGAACACTTAATAACAAAAGCAGGCTCATCGTACCTGGTTAGGAGAAATTCGTTAGACGATAAGTTTCTTGTAAGAAATGAAATATCAACACCATTAATTTCCAAGAATTCAGGAAGAATTATGTTGGTAACATTACCCTCATATCTGCTATTAATCTTTTTTTGTATATTCTTTAATTGCAATATTAAGTCATCATATGAATAGATGAAATCATATCTCCCTTTAAACAAAGATCGTTGATTTGATTTGATTATCTCACCTGAAAACTCAATATTACCTGTTCGATTATTTGAAAATAAAAAAAACAACTTTAATTTAACGTATTCCTTATCTGTCATATCGATATTTTTTGAGATGTGTAAATCAGCCCGGCACCTTGAATATGGGAACGTTTTTTTACTGTACTGCCCATAGTTATTAATATATAATATCGCAGACAGACATAATACAACTAAAAAAAATGCTAACTTTAAACAAATAGTATCTGTCAATTTCATAGTGAAACCTCCGAGTCAACAATATAATTGTTACATGATTTTTTAAAGGTGTATTTTTCATCAACATAACAAGAATACATTAACGAGTATCCTTTCGATTTTGAATAGAATAATTGCATTCTCTTCGAACAGTCAATTCCATATTGATATATATCCTCAATCAATGCATCATTGTTCAGTAGTCTGGTTTTTAGACTCAGTGAATATAGATTGCATTTATTGATACCAATAATTGGTTTCAAATGCCGATTATATCGGTCTAAGCCGAAAGTAAAAAAATATAAGGAAATAACGATCGTAACAATAATAAATATTTGTATAATAATATAAAATTTTTTCTGTATCTTCCATCTATCTATTTTTTTTGTAAACTCACTTTTTATGGCATCAGGGGGCAATTCAATATCATTAACGATTAGTTGTTTAGGCAAAAATTTGAACCCAACTTTAGGCACGGTAATTATTGAATCCTCAACTCCATGTTGAGATAGCTCCTTTCTCAAAAGTGAAGTATAATGATAAAGATTATTTCCGGAATTAGAAAAACCATACTTTACCCAAACCTCGTTTATAATATGCTCTTTCGATAAAACCTCACCTGTGTTATCAACAAAAATCTTTAGCAATCTTACTGCTGCATTGGGTATTTTTTTTGGATTACTTTCGTCGCCTAAAATATATAAGCTGCCGTCAATGTCATCGAAAACAGCACTGTTGTTTATTATGTAATTCGCCATTAATCCAGCCTTCAGCATCTATCAATTTACTGTTTTTAAACGATAAGGGTTTTTCACTTGTAGATATACCAAGCTTTTTAAATTGTAAATTTATTTTTAAACAACACCATCGATGCATAACACTTAACATTCTTCAACCTATTGATTCATTCCTATTTATTATAGTAGCATAATGTGTCAACCTCAATGTTATTTCGTCGTTGTACTAATATTAAAATCAAAAACTTCAGGACATAAATTTCTATCACATAGTCATAGATGTAGACTACACTCAAAAGCAAATGTTCCTACGAGGCTAACCCTCACGAAAATTTGAAAATTTCACGGCCAATATCTTACGAAAGTCTCCACTGAAAACGATGCTACATATCATTCACTTCGCCTGTACCATTTGCTTCGTCATGCCAGCTACTGCATTCCGTTTCCCTTCATAACCGGCAACCCGCGTCATGGGCGTTTTACAGCCAGGACTACTTCACCCGGTATCAGATCATCATCAGTAGCACTTTATACAGTTATAAAACTGATCCTTGCAGGATCTTTTCGGCCCTGTTTCCACTCTTCCTTTTAACGTCTTAGGGTTACAAGGCAGTTGCAGCCCGGATCAGAGGTAGACACCCCGCTGTTTATTCCAAGTTGGCCAGGTTATTCTCCGTATTCGTGAGAAAAGTCGGAAAACAGTTCTAGACCAGATTCTCTCCGAATCGACTTATTACCGTGGCTTTCGCTGGACAGACAGGGGGAAAGTTTGGTCCACACCTCCAGACAACGGAGGTTGAAAGTTTAGGCACTTTGCCCCGCGAACTGACACAGATTTCACACAGCGACGCCAGTGGTCGCAATCTGACCATTCCGAACGCCGTACGCTATTTTGACTACGAAAGCGCGGTAGCGCAGCGAAACTTGGCCACTGCTTACGGCACCGACATACCACGCTAACTGCTGGACTGCGAAGTGGCCGTCCTGCTGTCTAAGGTGTCCG
>JWZT01002917.1:0-23577 GCA_000827895.1 Thelohanellus kitauei | reverse complement strand
CAGATCACGAAAGTATTGAAAGATTTCAGATGAGTAACTTATGATATATATATATATATATACAATAAATATCTTTTCAGGTAACGGATTTACATAATTCATTGATTGACATTTATTTATATACACATAATGTATATAAATTCTCATATATAATTTGCGAATTTATTTATATCTTGCATATACAGTCGATTCCGCTTAATTGGGACAGTAGATTTAAGATCACAGTGCATCATATATTACATATATTCTCAGGAAAAAATATGTATAGAATTCGATATGATGTGAAATCTCACAGCTGATTGGTGCAACGTAAGCCGATTGTATTCAGTTACCAATACACCTCGCACGTGAACATATTTTTTGTCAATTTTATGTTTCTAAAATTAGGCCATTCCTAAAATGGCAAGAAATGATTTCACACTCCAGTGACATTGCTTTGCTAGATAAATTCAAATGCCAGTCACTTAATACAAGTTATCGTCGGCTCGCTGAGATAACCGATGTACCAAAATCTAACATATCGCGTGTTTAAGACAAGGAAGTCAACTGCCTGATGAATTGGTATGGGAATAAGGGCAAGCAGGAACATTCAAAAAAATCTCGAGGGGAAGGATCCAGATGTCCAAGAAGCACTAGATCAATCCTGTTCTATTGTGAGTGGAAAAGGCTTAAATATCAACCGCCCAATATTGAGTCGAGGTCAGAGTCATTAGCTAAAAAACCGAGCCGCAACTATTTCAAAGCAACTGATAGTTGGTTATCACGATGGAAACCAAGACACAATATAACATTTAAAAAAGCACACCATGAAAAGGGCAGTGCCGACAACGAAAGTCCCGAACAGTGGAAAACTATGAAAATTCATAGATTTTAGATAATTTTTGTCCTGATGACATTTACGATGCTCATGAAACCGGCCTCTGTTATCGTTCTACGCCAGTAGGTTTCTTATGCTATAAACACATTGCATTGTCTGTTTATAAAAAGGCGATGGACCGCGTTACGATGTTATGCTGTACAAATACGTCAGGTACTGACAAACGAAAGCTTCTGATCATAGGAAATAGTGCTAGACCACGATGTTTTAAGAGGCTAAGAATGGAGCGTTTACCAGTGGAGTACCAAGCAAACAAAAATGCATAGATGACTGCAGAAATTTTTCGAAATGTGCACACTGGTTGGGACTGATATTTAAATCTTAAACAAAGATATATTTTGCTGCTTGTTGACATTTGTGCGGCACATCCTCATTTAGACAATCTACAAAATATACAGTTGAAATTTCTTCCTCCTAATACCACATCGTTAATGCAACCAATGGACATGAGGATAATAATTAATTTTAAGATTTATATCGTTGAAAATAGATTAATTAGATATTTGAATGAATTATTGAAAATCTATTTACCAGATCCATTAAAACCAGAGATTAGCTCAAAAATTTCCCTTTTGCAAACAATACAGTTTGTCGCTGACAATTTGCGAGCTATATAAACCATCATAATAAAGAACTGTTTTACTAATTGCTGATTGAATCCCTTAGATATTTCCGAACATTTTTGTTCGAAATGAAGAAAATGAGGATGTTGCCAGCTCCTAGTATTGACTATGAAGAATTTTCAGCAAATGATAACAATTTACCATGTTACGATATTAATGAAGACTGTAAGGATTTAAATGTTGAAGGTATTAATTAAAAACATGAAAAATTGTAAGAAGATGATGATGATGAATCACCTGTGCTATTGACTAACCAGGAGGCAAAAACTGTATGGCCGTGTTGGCACGATATAAAATGCAGGAAGGAAATGAAGAGAGTCCTACATCCACAATGAATATCTGTGCTGATTTCGTGGAAGTTAAATGCTTCAAAAACCAAAGACAGGCTACACTTGAATATTTTTATCATCAAAAAAAAATTTGCATGTACCTATCTATCTACCTATATACTTTTTTAATTGGATTTTTTTTTTCATCATAATTTATATTCCATAAGTATTTGTAATTGAGTTGATAATTTATATACCTGTATGTAATTTACAGTTTTCAAGAGTTACAAAATAAAATTATTGACTCAAAGTGAACTTCGCTTAATTGGGGCAAAACGCCCAAGTCCCGATCTGTCCCAATTAAGTAGAATCGATTGTATTACATACCTATCGTGCCTTTACTTATCCATTCATGATAATCTAGAAAGATTCTGAATCTTTTTTCAAGATATTACAAATCGTTATTCTGTAGGAACTATTATTTTTTACTTAATAGTGACCTGTCATTATATCTCCAAATATCCATTTTCATGTATTTCATTATAAAGTGTAATTTAAGTCAAAATTGAATTTGCTTAATCGAAAATGCGTGTCATCGATTTTATTCTATTTTCACGTAATATATATCTAGCTATAAGAAATAGAATATTTTATTTTCTTGTTATTTTTCGATATATTTTCATGCAAACTGAACCCTTGAAGTCGGACTTTATTGAAATGTAATCTGTATATAAAAAGACATATAATACGAAATGAAAATAAATTATGCAAATAAAAATGCAAAATTACCTCATTATTTACAATGAGTAAAAAGGGTTACAATAATTACAGAATGGCAAATTAACTCGTTCATATAAAAATGAAACCATACATGAATATATCTTATGTTACTAAACCAAAATAATATATAATTTATGAAACTGCATCAAAAACTATAAAATATTAATTATGCAATATGTAAATTAATCATTAGTTTCATACTAAAGCCATAAATATGTATATGAATTTTTTCAAAAGAAGTGAACCATTCGTATTTCTAATTAGCCATTATGAATTTGATAATTAATTTTAAGTTATGCCTAAACGATTTGGATTTTTATATTTAATTTATTAAACTTGATCGAAGATAATAAATGTTCGGTGATCTTTTTTACTATACCACTCGATATTACTTTATAAAATATTTCTAACTTTAAGATGTTTGAAGGTTATACCATCATATTTCAATATTAATTAGTTTTTCATTGATTAGATAAATATTAAATTTATTAGCAACAATTTTCATGAATAGATATCAAAATGTGAAGTCAAAACTTATCACTAAAAAATTAAATAAATTGGTAGAAAGACTTTATATAATTTGGAAATCAGAAGTTATGAAATATCATATTCAAAAATAAAAGAAGACAAGCATAAAATTTGTGGAAAATTAAAAATGTGTTTAATTTTAAATATTAAATAGGATAAAAAGGCACCAATCACTCATAAAAATTAGAACACATGATTGGATTTTTCCAACCTCTATTATAATTATATATCTCAGCCATTTATCATATCAAAGTCATTTTAATATTTTGAGGTAAATATGTGAAAAATATGAACACATTTTTACAATTTGAACTGTTAGCTTTCAAGTATATACAACCTTTAACAGGAATATATATCAATATATGATTATATCTAACATACATCTATCAAAAAGCCTAGATCTGTCTCATATCGCAATACAATTATGAAAATATTTTGCCATTACCATGCAGTAGCATATAACCCGTCTAAGATTATTGATACGTATGTAAATGAAATGTGAGATTTTGAATATATGCTTTTTTCAGACATAATAAAATAATCTTTTTTAATGTTACGAAATCAGGTATTTTAATATTGGAAAACCATCATCTCAAACGAAAACTATAAATGCGTATTAAATTTCATTCATTCATACAAGTTACCTATGTTAAAAACAATATTTATATCATTTACTCAAATTAAAATACTATATGTTGTCATTTTTAAAATTGACTTTACAAAACCAAAATTTTAAAATAAAGGAGGATACATCCCCTTAGAATAGCTCAACCCATTCTCTCTAAATATACTAAACACTAATTTTGATCTTTAACAGAATTGATTATACTGAAATCATAAGATGATTTGAAAATGTAAGTGATGCTTTTAGTATATTTTGTTAATAATTGAAATGTAACTCATGCAAAGGTTTTCACGTTAATATAATAGATGCGTTCTGCTTTGTGAAGATTAATTAAGGTATAGGAGATCATTTTTTTGTTGTAAATTTAACTGAAATTTTAGTACACGTAAATAATATCAAGCAATATATATCTTCCATATTTTTTTACCATTTTCTATGTAAAAAGGCTGACTGTCTGATCACGAAAATCAAAAGTTTCGATATTCAATTTATTTATACAACTCAATCATAAATTAAAAAAAGATTGTTGCAGTTGTGGTAAATCAAGGGTCAGTAAACAACTTCATATGTTTTCGTTTTGAATCTGAAAGCATATTCCAACCATTCGATAAAAGTGAATTTTTATAAATTTTTATTTTTATAGGAAACTGAATGTTAGACCATTTGAATATCTGAAAGTCGGTCATTTGCACGGTAAATGGTGTAATAGACATTAATGTAAGAATATCTCTTGTTATGATCATTTTAAAAAATTGTAATGATAACTATTATAAACCATTCATTATCTAATGTAGATTTATGTGAAATATTTTAAATTAGTATCCATGCAAACAACCCAAGAGATTAAATGATAGTTTCTGGCATTAACATTCCCTGTAAATATCAGTCATATCATAAAATGAAATCCAAAGCACCGTAATAGATGCTTTATATATCATCAAAAATAAATATCAATTAGGAAAGACAGCAATATATATTGATTCACATTTGATAAGAAGTTCAAAGTGTGTCCCGAAACTTATTTGAAGAGCGTTATATTCTGATGATTTTTCCAATCCCTAAAATATCATTGAAAGGTTTAATGTATAATAGTCACTGTTTTGTATTCTATACATATTTGAATGTTGTTTGGACATCACATTCTAAGTAAATATTAGTAATACGATACATTTAATTTTTCACGATTAAATAAATGGTCATATAATTAAGGATTTTATAGTTATCATCCTTTTAGTTAGTTAGCGAATTTACATAGCTTCGTAGATCATAAGTAGGTTCAAATATCAAAATATATGATTCGAATCTCACAGTAATCATGCATCTGCGTTGAAGTATATTCAAATATTAATGTTTATCGTTTGTATAGGGGTTACATTGTAAATGATATATATGTTTAATTAGTTAAATATCATAAATTTTGATACAAATAATTATAAAAAGTGTTTATCTTGATTGAATAACTTAAAATATACAATATTTTATCGATATGGCTTTTGATACGTTGATTTATATGCAAAGATAATAAAAGTTACTATAATGATTCAATGGATTTTCATTATAATTGTTGTCGTGTTATATATATTTTTTGAGATATAAAGTATCTTGTATAGTTTTTAATTACGAATACATTATCTTCGATGTTTTGAATTATTCCTGCATTTCATCTTCATATTAAGTTATCATGCCAATATTAAAAGACAAACCAAACGAGTTTTGTTTTTTTAAAGCATAACTAGGCTTCCGTTAATATAAATACGTAGTTTAACTTTTTAAATTATCATGTTTTTTTACATGTTAATCTGTGAACATAGATTCATTTTTATCGACTCATGAATAAAATATTGAATTATAGATATTATATACTCATAATAATAAGCTGATATGTGTATATAGCTTAAAAATATCGGTTTGGATGATACAGATATCGTGTTTAGGGAATTTTAGATAAATCCAACTTCTAAATTTCCGAATTATGATAAACATCTCTTAACAAGTTAGAATACCTTATTCTTTACATGGTGTACATTTTATAATATATTTAACCCAGAATCACAAATATCTTACTCCATATAACTTCACCCTCTTGTAATATGTTTGAATATTAAAAATTTGTATCAACAAATATTTTGAGGTACCTAGATGTTGTTAGGATTAAAAATTATCAAATATACCATCTGAATACATATCCATATAATAAAAATATTAGAGAAAATTAAGGGACGCAATCGATTTATGTAAAGTTAAAATTGATTTCTTGAGTTCAAAAAAGATGATTAAAAATTCAAAATTACTAATATTCACACTTGATACATGACAATTGCATAAATAATGGTATTTATGAAAATAGGTTGAACATTTAATAAGATGGCAATATTCCATAAAAAAACGAAATCCTAATAAATAGGTATATATGGTTTGTTATTATTACTAACTTGATATATATGCATAGAATATATTTACAAGCAAAAATAGTAGGATCATTGATTATTTAGATAAAATATACACGTGAATAAATAAGATATTGTGGATTTTTTAAATAGACAGAATATATTGAATTCAAATCAATATTTCCGATATATTGTAAAATCGTAACATTGCAATGATTAAATGCTTTATCAATATTTCTATGTTGATTAATAATACCTGATTGGTGATTTTCTGCTAACCTATATACCAAAAGGGAATCATCATAACTTAATTTACTCGATGTAAAAATTATAACTGTGTGCGTGTCGAATATTTTGACTTAAATACATTTTTGAACAATAGCTTTTGGAAATAAATTGCATAGATTTCGGGTCATGAAATATTGTGTGAAATATCCGATACTAACAACACATATTGTTATATATTTAAACGATATATTTCGTAAACTACATTTAATTTATCTTCGTTATACAATTCACATAAATATTACATTTCGTCTATATATCGTCTAAAACAACTATATATTTTATTAATATCAAACAAGGTACACCAGTGTAACTGTATGCGAACTCGATTCAAGACATAGATAGATCTCTAATATTTATTTATTTGTAATCATACTAATAAATAATATATAATTTAGTAACATCACTTAATCAAATAATACAATAAATAATTTTTGACAGTATCTTTGAATTCTTTAAACCGCTATTAATTGAATTTGACCATAAAATCTGAAAAAATGTTTTTTCCTGGGTTCCTAGATCTTTTTGTATAGGTATGTTTCCGGAATATTAATAATATCTCCGTAGTTTAGTAAAAATATTTTTATTTAAAACGTCTCATTTATGCCAAGATTTGAAAATAATGACAGAACAAATGTGTTTATCATATCATAAATATATGTGCTTTTGATCTCGCAACAAGAGATCAATATTCTATCTTTGGCATAAATATATGATAAATCTTGATGTATCATGATATGGAGAAGAATTTTGTTGATATTATTTTAAGTTCTCAATAGCTAAAGAATCAACAAGGAACATTTAAAAATAATTTACGTGATGTACAGATCTCTTCTAACCTGACATAATACGATTATGCGCTATCATATGATAAAATTAAAAGAATTCCTGTTTTTTTGCATAACATGATTTATATAAGGTTTTGGAGACAAGGATAGATTGCAAAGCATGATTAACACTTTTGGCCATAATTTGATTTTTGTAAAATTTTTGATATTCTCCATTAGCATGAAAGCGATAAGGAAGATACATTATGTATATTCATATCAAACATTTAGCTATGGCTGAGAATACAAGTTTAGTTGATAAATTATTTATACACGTGATGTTTTCCATTCATATATGGACTGAGTCATTAAATAAATTAACTAAACACGATACAAGTGTTTATAAAGTTCCATTATAATGTTAACATAAAATGTTATATGAAAATGTAGTCTAATGATATTAGAATTTTATTTAAAAATAGACTTGACCTAAGACGTTATCAGAACTTTGAGAAATTCTACAAATTTAATTTTGACTATGTCAATAATGTTAATACATAATTTTACCAATATCGACATATAAATCCTAAAAAAAGGTCATAATTGCTGGCACGTGTGCCTTGGCCTCTATAGTCAAGAATCGTTGATCTATCTAAAAATCGGTCTAAAAACGGAAGTGTTTCAATCTACCCCGATCTGGCATTTCTATAATAAAGATAGGGTTTAAATTATGTAAACAAATTATTGATTAGAATTATATTGTAAGATTGTAAACAATCCTAGAAAAATTGATAATCTTACTGTAATGATTCAAGTTAAAGAAATTATACAGGAAATTTTAACAACATCTTCAACATATTTAAAAAGCTATTTGGTCCTATCAGCTATGGTTTAAAAATACGAAGTACACCTATATAAACGTTAAATTATATCTGAAAAAAAATTGTTTGAATTCGATCAAAAGATATTTGATATTCATTGAAGCATTACTTCAAAATAAATTATTCGAAAGTTACGTTTATTGTATTCAGGGGATATATTATAATGATTTAAGTGTTTTTGAAAATTACATAACATACAATTCGTTTTAATTTCTCTGTAACGTATGTAGATTAGCCAGAGACATTCGTATTATTCGCTATGGTTATATCTCTTTACAATGGTGTCAGCAGCTGAATACTAGAACAACGATTTTTTAGACCATCCACGACCGTAATTCGAAGACCGTTAAATCATACGTGAAATAAAGTGTTAGTCCGCAAGCCAGAGGCAAGGCATGATTTTTCTCTCGCTAAATAGCGAACTGAGGGCGAAGGTTGGGCAGATGATAGACCAGCCCAAGGACAATTTACCGCGAAACGATGACGAGTACAATCCACTCGAAATGGCATGATAAAGCTTTAAATCACCTTCAATAAGCCTCTGGACGGAATGTCAGAATTTATGAAGTTCACCATATACCCATGGGAACGATTATTGGTTTTTAGGCTGAGGGAAGAGAAAGTGGCTAAATTGATCATCGAGTGCATTCCAAATTAAACTTCCCAACAACTGATAAAAAACAAATTACATTCTTCCATCCCAACCAAAATATTAGATGCTTTTATCCTAAATCAACACCTATCCATCGATAAGTTCGTTAAAAATGACCAAAAACTGATAGACAAACACGCGCAAGAGACTCTAGCGAGCGTAAAGAGCAAAGATCAGGAATGTGAAGACCTGATCAGGCCGCTAGAAAGAGATGTTTCATCCCTCAAACATAGCAAAACGTCTTGGTCAAACTCTAAGTGTGAACGATGTACAAAATGTCGTTGTTCTTCACATGACACTCAGAGCTGCAACGGGAATGTTACCTGTTATACATCCAAGCGAAGTAGCCACATTTCAAGAATTTGTTAATTTAATAGAGAGATGTATAGAAGGGTTAGAAGAACCGTGCGTCGGCTCTTCAGATATCGACCCGATGACATCCAAAGTAAGAGATGAGGTTAGAATGTGAATACTAGGTGATAGTCGACACAGTATCAGCACGATGTCTTATCAAATACAATACAAATAAATCATTATACTATATCTTTGATTAGTTTTAAAAACTTTTGACTGTTTGCGGCGAATGGTTATATATCATCGAACTTGAAACAAAATCAGTCTTATGGTTGGTAAAGATTAAAAATGGAAATTCCCATCTGTAAAAAACTTGAAATTATATGCAATCTTGGGAAGAGATTTTCTTTTACATCATGACTTTACAATTCGATTAACAAATAGAAAATGCAAACTTTTGACAGCCCATGACCACAGTGGAATACACTAAATCAATGGATGTAGATCTGCAGGATGGTCTTGAGGAATAACAGCATATATTTTCGATTAGCAAATAGGACCATGGTCAAACAAATTTAATCAAAACTAAGATCGATACAGACGCATCTAAACCTCTGATATCTCTGTGCAGAAGGTCACCACCTATGTTGATATCAGTCGCCGAACGGATGATCACAGAGATGCTAAATGCAGGAGTAATTAGACCCAACTCTAGCCCTTGGATAGCGACCGTAACTTTACCACAAAAAAAACGAGAGCTCCATGAGATTTGCAGTGGATTACACGCAGTTAAATGTCGCGTCAAACTCGAGAGCTACCCGCTACCAAGTATGGCTTACGTCTTAGATCGACTAAATGGGTCCCATTACATTTCGACATGGGTGGTAAGATTTCCATATGGTTAGATACCGATCGAAAAGGGCTATATTCCGAAAACAACATTCTCTGCTGGGCCAATTTTGGGACTATAGGAATTTACGACTATTCCCTTCGGTCTGAGCGGGTCCTCCATAACGTGTAAGAGACTGATATATATCATCTTGAAAGATTCCACTAACGCATTGGCTTACCTTGACGACATCATGAACTTATAACCATATCCATGGTTACACATCAAAAATTCAGGATAACTAAATATCTGCTCGAGAAGACCAATTTCCAAATGAACAAATAGAAGTGCACTTTTGGAAAAATGGAAGTCAAATTTTTGTGCCATCTCGTATCAAAAGATGGCATGAGGGCTAATCCGGATAAGAATGAGTGTAATGATAGAATAGACTGTTCCAAACGTCGATTAGATTTGCCATGTTTGTTAGGCTTATGCAACTACAATCAAAAATTTATCGATAAATTTGCCGAACTTGCTTACCAGTTGTTCAAGGTCTTAAAAGTTAATGTGCATTTAAATGGAAATATGAATCCGAGATAGCTTTTCGAAACCTGAAGAAAGCCCTTCACTCTCTACCATATCTGAAATTCTCAGTGTCATATCAAGCCATTACACTTGCACACTGATGCATCGTGATATTCTTCGGTAGTTAAAATGTCACAGATCATCAATAACTAAGTGTCTCATTGTTTTCACTAGTCGTAATCTCAAACATGCAGAAATTAACTATTCTATCAAGGACCGTGAAATCTTGGCTTTAGTTTTGGCCACAAAATCGTTGGTCACTGTATCCTTTGCAGACGTTTTTGAACCCTTCTCACCACTAACCTCTCATGTACATCTCATAATTTCGACACGTTCATCAAAAGAATGGCCACGTGGCTCTCAAAATTATCCGAGTTCAATCTCTTTGTTCAATATGTGTAAGGTAAGCAGAACGTCATAGATGATTCACTTTCAAGAAATGTCTCAGGTTTAACGTTACAATGTGAACTGGATGCTAAAAACGAACAAACATTAGACGATGGAATTCGCACAATTATGGATATTATGGATGTTAAAAAAGATAGGAACCAGGACGTAATATGAAAGTTTTACAAGAAAATATTGAGCAAATCAGTTATGATCAAGAACTCACTCTATTACGTTAATAATAGATCTCAACGCTTAGTCATTCCTGAGATAATATGCAATGATCTAGTCATCAAAGTTAAAACAGAAGACTTGGCCTACAGTGAGTGAAAAAGACCACTCCGTCGTGACAAATCTATTACTTATGGTCGAATATGATAGACTTTATCCACAGAGTTGTTTCATATTGTAAGACTTGCTAAAAACAAGGGACAAATTAAAGATTCCAAAACCAGCATGTAAACCTATATGGCCCGACAATACCTTTACTGATTGGCATGTCGATTTTATGGGCCGATTAAATGTGACTTCCAAAGGATATGAATACGTGATTATATTCGTGGATCGAGGCAGTTCATTTACCGGACCAAACGGCACTAGAGGTTGCACATTGTTTGGTCAAAAACATAGTTTGTCGTTTTCTAGTGCCCGCATCAATCCATTCGAAACACAGTCGATAGTTTGAATACTTATTTTATCAACAACTATGCAAGCTCCTTAAGATACAGAAGTCACATAATATGCCATACCATCCGGAGGGTAACGGACTTGCCGAACGATATATTCGTGCATTGTAGATGAGTATGAGAGTTCTTAATCAGGATCGAAAGGCAGAGTTGGATCAAATTTTGGATCTCGCGTTAATGAGAATTCGAACGAGCACAAATGAATCGATAAAATTTGTACCTTTTCCAACTGTGTATTGTAGAATGCCACAACCAATACGTTTACCCCTACCGTTTATTGAAAATATGCACGTCGATACAAGAGAATTACAGAACAGAATTAAAACAATATAAGAGAAGGCCAAAACTATCATCGATACGTCTTAAATAGATATACATAATACTACGATATTAATTCAGAATCCCAAGAATTTCGTCTCGAACTGAAATTTGGTTGACAGATCCGACGAGGAAATCATATGATTCTCAATATAAAGGTGCTCTAAAGTTCATTTAAAGACCATTCTCGGAAGGCTATCTTGTCAAAAAATTTCACGACAAAAACAGTTAATTAATTCAAACAGATGGAAGCAGGCAATATATAAAAGCCTGGAAGCTAACGATGAAAAACCTTTGTAGATCTCAGAGGCCAACAAGCATTACATCTAATCAGTATTGCAAAATTTAGAAAGAGAGAGTGAAAAATGTAACGAATGTAGATTAGACATAGTCTGCAATATTATTTGCTGTGATTATGTCTCTTTATAACCGGTTATATTAATTAAAATTGAATCATAAATTATACACATAGGTAATTTCTAATATAACACATTTCGTGGTAGACTTCTGCTTACGTAAATTTTATGCACATGCGCTATTCGGCTCATAATGGCATTTTTATATTTAAATTACCTAATAGTGTTTTCATTGTCAAAAATTATTACAAGAACCACTTGTCAAATGCTCAAATCTAAGAACCGTTTCATCTTGACATTGAATTAAATTCTATTTATTGACATTGTATCAGTATTCTCATATCGACCTTGATATTTCTGATTCTTTTGAGAAAACTTATTAATATTTATGATCCATATACTTTAATATATGTATATTTTTATTGCAATAGATTATAGGAACGTGAGAATCAGCATCTTAAAAACACTAATTTTATTAAAATCTATGACCTCTTACTAAGGAATCTGAGAAAGCACATTCTCGAATGCATCTTCTAGTGTTTTAGTTATCTTTTCTCTCTACATATTTTAATATATTAATTATTGATATTTTTTAACCGATTTAGTCGACAGTTTATTTACTGCTTTTTCTGCCCACCTCAATGGAATGATTTTATAACTGAGGCTCAGTAAGCATCAACGTTATGTGTATAGGCACCAGGTTACGGGGCCTACTGTGATATTATAAAAACATACTCTAAAAAACCAACGGTGGTTGACAGTTTCATGAAAATATGAGGTGTTTGATTGGCAGACTTTGTAAACATATGTTATCAACCTTGCAAACATTTGTATGAGGCAAATTTATCTTTGTGAATTATAGATCCTGGCAAAATATATTCTGAAATAAATCATCATATACATATCCCACTTTTAAATCTTTCGAGGGTGTCTGCTTTTCTATTCAGAACGCATATCACAATATAATGTAAGTATCAATGAAAAACATTACTGTTGATGTAGTCTCATACATACCACCGCCCACTCGTTGAATTCCAAGTAAATCATGGCTTAAAGTTCTCAAGTAACATTCCTTTCCTTGATTATGCCTGGCTCTTGAAATGACTGATTGATCGATTGGAAACATTTGTTCCGGGCCATCTAACATTAGATTTAAACACGATATCTACCAATTAACAAATCTAAAATATATCCTAAAAGTTAATTCCTAAATGATCTTATCATTTATGCAGATGTCGTTGGCGATATCGACAGAATGACGCTATTCTGATTTGTGTATATGTCCACATACAAAAGGCCCGGAAAATTTTCGAAATATGTTTGAGTGTATTCTAGGAATGAGACTAATAATTAGTGACTCACATCAACAGATATTTTTGATTTACTCGTATCGCACATATTACAGACTAAATTGATCTAATTATTATGTTACAGTTTATAAAAGAAGATAAATATCACTAACTTATATAAATATTATTGTTTTGATGATCGAAATGTTTTTGGGAATATTTTTCGCAGAACAAATCTTCTAGCAGAATTCCAAAATGATATAAAAATTCATATGAATTTACTGCTTCAAAAACAATTTCATTCACCATTTCGAAATCCAGTATAATGCTGCAAGTTTCGCGCATTCTCACAATGTATATTTAAGTTAGTCTACTTCGATTTTATAGAATCTTACTGAAAATCGATCATAAATTGAAAGATAAAGAGTGTGTATGTATATGCTATCCAGCACCCATCATCTAAAAAAAATACTTTATTCGTCTTCTAACATCTTATTGTGAAACCAATTCTTTATATACCCTATAATGGAGGATATAACACCGCCATTTGAGACCCTGGTTGCCTTTTTATATTTGGTAAAGATATCAGGAACAAAACGCACGAAATTATGAAACAATGTTATCTTTCTTACGTAGAAACCTAAGTAATTTCATAATCAGCCAATATTATAGATTGTCAAATATTAAAGCTATTTTATATCTATTTAATAACCATTTTAATCTACATAAAAAAGTGGATATAACGAACCCGGATGTAACGAACTTTTTGACTCCCATTATTATTAAACCATATATATTGTTAAGATAAGTTCGTTATAACCGGAATTCAGATATCTCAAAGTTAATTCTTGAGGATCTTTACATTAACCCGTGCGATTTTGTGATTTACGGCCAATACATCCTAATTTAAGATATATATTTTAATATATATAAAAATGATAAATTAAACAAATTAAATTCATTTACACTGTTTTTATATTTTTGTGATCCGCTTTGGAAATTCCTGGACAAATTTTATCTTACCGACATAAAAAAATTTAATAAGATAGTGTTTTAGTTACACGTGGCAGCATAGTACAATATCCCGAATATCTAAGAAAATGAATGAAATAATATATTTGACAGAGTGTGGAAAAAAACAAAATGAATTAATGAAAGCTTTAACATCAGAAAATTTAAATTTTACGAAATTAATAAAAATAGGTTTCTTAACTTAATTTAATTAATTCCTACATAGCAATAAAAATAAGACTAGATTATAAAAAAATCAATAGAAAACCGTTCTTTTTGTATATTAATTGTAGAGGTCTTCATGCAATTAATGGCCATATTTTAATTAAAAATCAGAACAACTCGCTTACTGTAATAAAATTCAAAAAATTGAAGGAATATGTCAGAAAGGTTAAATCTAGCTATATTACGCATAGTTAGTAGAATTAATGTTTCGAGTTCCTCACAGTTTTTATCCCTTCGTGGTTATGTGAAGGATATGTCCAAGATATAGCGGCATTGATTTTAGAATGTATCTATGCCTTAGGTGATCTGACTACAGTGTTGTAGTCTAAAAATCGTCTGTCAGTTATAACTGATTCGTTTCCGGTGTGAGAACATATCACAACTGGCTGTGAAATTCACCTGAATATATTGGCTCAGTCGTGGTATCTTTGGCGTTGTTTCCTTTGCCTTTTGGATTTATATTCATTAGTTTAGTCGCTGTGGCTTTGTAATTGCATTCCCAGTTTCGTTAAAACTGATTAGTGTGGATAAATGTAAGCCTACCATTTACGTCGATTAGCACTAGAGTGGGACTCAATTTAACAATTTTAAAGGAACTTTTCCGTGGACAGTCAAGTATTTAGTTTTTGTAGAATCATGAGCCTGAGGAAAAGGAACTAATACTAGATCATATGTGGAAAAATTGTCAGGAGCCAGCTTCTTGTTATAGATCAATTTTAGGAAACCTGTTCTGCATTGATATTGTCATGTGCAAGTTTTGTGACTTAACACTTTCGACTGCGACCATTGTGAAAAACGGTCGTGAGGAAGGGCAAGACATACATCAATAGAGAAGTGTGTTTTACGTTTAAACAATAAGTCAAAGGGACAGAATCCCGTGCTGCTATGTACTGCAGTTTTTGTAAGCAAAACCGTGTGCGCTAATTTTTGATTGCCATTCTGCCTGGTCGTATATCGATGCCTTAGCTAGCATGTCTAGGAATGTGTTTTTCGAATCTCTCAATTTACCCTTCCGATTGAGGGTGATAGGCTATATTTCATGTTTAAGTTATGCAAAATATTTTGCATTCGTCTTTTATCATAGCTGAATCAAAATTCTTGCCTTGATAGGTATGTAATTCAAGACTGATGCTGACAACGTCTATAGACTTATCGATATAATTTTTTCGCTACTGTTAAGGAGTATATAGACTTAAGCACTACGACCTGAACCCACTTGGAATAAATAGTCACTGATGATAAGAAGGTATATATTTCCTGATATGCTAGGTAGAAGTGCCCAATATTGTCCATGGCAATGCGTTCTAAAACTAACTGAGACAACCTTGCTTAAAGGCTCCCAAATGATGTGGGTCGGCGAGTTACGTCTTTGACTAGCATGGCTTTTTTTGCTCTCAGCTGGAGGTATTTAAACCTGCACCGGTACATTTCTGCACGGACTTTAGGTCGACCGCGAGTGCGACGGTGTCCATGTACGGTAGGGACGTACTCCGGCTAGGCGCCTTTCTGCAAGCAGTTAAGGTAGTGCAGGGCTCACACCTGCTAAAGACTCACCCCCATCCTCAGCCCACTAGGGCTACGATACCAAGTCAGCATTCGTTGGCTGGAACTAGCATGGCTTAAGCGATTGTAGATCTCGGCACATTGAGACAATTCAGCCCAATATTAATTATTTCTGATTGATGTTGGTGAACGCACTGATCCTAGATATTCAAGCTATTCGTAACTGGCTTTTAATATGTGGAGACTTAAATCCTTTAGAATGGTCAATCGATATTTTTAAACGGAACATCGCGAAAAGATCGATACAATACACGTTCTTTTACACAATGTTTTGTGCGTTGTACCATATATACTTAAAAATCTGAGTGATGGAGATATCCTCTGCCCAGATTTTAACGGCATTATTTTTGAGGTCTTAATTTTCCAATATCCTCATATCTGCCCTGCAGTTCTTTGATACAATTCTGGTTATAATCTTCGAAGACATGTGCTAAAACTGTATTGTATGTTGTTCTCATAGAATGCGAGTCACCGTGTCTGTGGTTACCTCCGGCCTGGTATTGAATTTTAAACGGGAACTGGTTAATATATTGAAGCATTATAGCTGTTTGTCCGTTGATGACCTTTAGCTTGAGACCCCGTACAAATTGCTTGTTATCCGTTCGGATAATAAAAGGTGCTCATATAGAATAAGCCATGACCTTTTTAAGAGCCCACACAACGGCGAATAATTTCAGGGGTCTAATTTCATAGTTGTTGTTTGGTTTGTTCAGGCATCTACTCGCAAAGAATATTACCTCAAAATTACGTTGATCATCAATTTGGCATATGACAGCGCCCAATGAGTATAATTTGCATCCATGTCAACTGGTAAAATTTTTGAGAAGTCTGAGAGCACTAGCAGAGGTTTATCAATATCCTTGGATTCAGGGAAAACACTGTTTTGTTGAGTTTATCAGTCAATTTGTATTTACCCTTTCTGTGATAACCAGATACATGTTTTGCTTCGCATTCAACAGAGATTTGAATACATTGCCTATAAATTGTAAAATTAATTTATGAAATTGCTTCGAGTGTTTTGGTTAAATTCGAGCAGGCCGATTTTTAACATCTTCAATTTTTTCTGGATTTGACTTTAGTCCGGATAGACTAATGATGAATGAAATATTTTTTCCTCTTCGAAACAGTTTTCATTTTGCGGAATTTAGTTTAATACATTTATATTTAAATTTCGTGATAATTTTGCAGTAAATTAAGATGGCCTTCCTTTGATATTTGGAATAGTACGATGTCGTCTAGATACACCAATACAGAATTGAAGCCGTTAAAAATGTCATTCAGTGCTTGCTGTAACGTGGTTGGTGAATTTCTCGAACAATAGGGCATTACGAAGAACTGGAAAATGCGGTTTTTACAAGAATTGCTATATATTTCAATTTTCCAATAGCCTTAATGAAGGTCTAATGTCTTGAAAAAATAGCTCCTTGTAGTTTCTATAATGTTCCTCATCAATCCGTGGCAAATGGTAGATATCTTTACTTGCGACTGTATTGAGCTTAAGGTAGTATACACACAGCCTTAAATTATCGTTATTTTTCCGAATATGAACTACAGAAGAAAACTATTGTGAGATCGATTTTCGATTATGTTAACTTTCAGTAGTATAGTTAATACATTTTTGAACTCGTACATTCGATGCACTGGAATCACGCCACCGTTTTGTTTAATGTGAGTTACTGAGACAGTTTTAATTGAGGGCTTGGTTCAGTAAACACGTCCAACGTCACAATTATTTAATGCAAAAACATCTTCCCTTGATGAAATTATCTTAGAGAGCAAGTGATATACTGTTTCCATCAAATCAAATTTAGAGGGTAGCATACTTGAAAGGTCTATTGGCCTGAATATCGACAGGACTATCTCGAAATTCTATATTCTCAGTGATACATCGATCCCATATTCTCTTAAAATGTATTTTCAAAATTAATGGAAGAATTACATTTGGTGTAAAAATCACTCTCGAGAATACAAGGAAATTTAGTTTGTTTGAGACAAAGAAATTATGATTAAAAATGGAGCCAGTGATGAATATTTCGATCTCTGAGAGACCTAAAACTGGAATCACTGAACTGTCAGCCGTTTCTAGGTCCAAACTTTAAAGGATTGGCAACGATTAACTTAGGATAGACGAAATCGTGGTAGATCATGGAATGTACCGTTCCACAATCCCACAGGAGATCGAGATCTCTAAATGCGTCCTTCCATTAACAATGCATTATCAAACGCTCGACCCAGGCCTAGAGTTAATATTAACATGCATTCGATATGGCTTCCTACAATACTTACGTTCCCTTCAATCCTTGGAATGGTTCCCGAGTGGCTTGCAACTGTAAAACCTGGGCTTGCTATAGCGTGGGATTTAAAGTTTTTAAATTTCGTATTCTAACGTCTTGATGTTTTGGTTCCATGGATGGATAATCCTTTCGACCAATAAGAAGGACCGCAACCGCATTAAAACCAGAGTTGACTCTAGCTTTTATTGCCTGAAAAGCCTCCCCGATCTGGACTACCTCGGATAGGTTTTAAGGGTTAGATTTAAGGACGGAGTTTTGTATCGCATGTAATAATCAGAAACTAGTTCCTATCTAATCTAAGACGATATCCGAATTCTCCAGCTGGAGTCCACGTGCTTCATTCCTCCCCACACAAGCCAAAGTTTCCACTCCTTCTTGACAATATTTGCCACGTCGCTTTATGTTTTCTCTTGATCCAAGGTTGTACTGACGATTAAATATGTAAGCCACCGAGCTTTCACTATCTTGAATGTCTGAAGGGATATCTTTGTGATCGAGAGTGCAGTCGGATTTGAACTATTGGGGGAGGGGGGGGGCAAAGGTTGTGTGTTTTTAATGTTTCATTCATCTTCAAAATGTACTTTATCTGTGGTGTCTCATTTATACCGTAAACGAACCTTCTTACATCGATTGGCCTGGACCAATTTTTTGTTTTCATTCCAACTCTATTTTAACAAGAGGCGTTTGCACTTTTGGTACTAAACATGGTCCTTCCCATTAATTCCTCAGCTTACTATTTCCATGTATACTGTCTCTAGGAGACAACAGGTAAATATATTCGTTTTCACTAATATTTAGATGAAATGACTTCTAATCATACTGTTGGCACTGACTGGCTTGTGAGTTCTCAGAAATGTTGTGGATCTTACTGAGTTTCGATATTAAGATCTCATCTGACTATTGTTCTAGGTTGTCGCTGTCGACCTCCAGGTAACTGTCAATAGGGATGTAGGGGACTCATTTAAAGAGGATTTCAAATTGAGATACTCCAGTCGATTCGTGTTTTGCAACTTTGTATGTCAATGTTGCCATCTGTATTACCCCCTCCCCATCGTCGCCTGGCTTGATCATTTTAGTAATTGAATTTTTAAAATGTTACAATGAAGTGTTTGACCATCCCGTTCGACAGAGAATGGTATGGTATCGTATTCGTATTACAGATACCCAAATGATCCATCACGTTTTGAAATACATGTGAAGTGAATTGGCTTCCCAGATCTATGTGGATCGTTAATGTAATTCCTAACTTTAAAATAAAATCGTTAACCAATTTTGTAATAACTTCTCTAGGCGTATTTCCTTGAAGTGGGATAGAAATAACGTATTTGGAAAAATAGTCTTGTATCACTAAAATATAACAGTTTCCTGTCTCTGTAGTATATAATGGTCCTGTAATGTCTATTGCTACTCTTTCCCAGCAAAACTTACTGAGCTGTTTTATCATATTTTCTTTCGTATATTTCTGGGGATTATAACGTCGACTACAGGATTCAAACGAGAGGCACCCCTTGTTTATATCCCTCCTCATTGAAGGCCAATAAAACCTTTCTACGACATGCGAAAGTGTTTTAGCCTGCCCTAGTTGCCCCATGTCATCATGTAAATTTTTAAGAATTAACGGAATAAGATACTCAGGGACGACGAATCTTAACCTTATACCGGAACTTGAATCATAGGCTCTATATAAGATTCCGTTATTTATCACCAATCCTTTTCTGATCAGTTTAAGTGCGTCATATGTTTCATTTGTAGCCAGATCCTTCATTTTAATTCCACTACGCATGTTTGTCTTGAAATATCGTATTGTTTCGTCTTGATCTTGTGATAACAACAGTTCATCTCTCGAGCATATGAATGCAGTTATCACTCCAGAGCATGTATGTTCGTCACAAACATCTTTCATGGAAAGGGAATCCGCGTTCACATGCTTGGCTCCATCCCTATGTACAATCGTGAAGTTGAATTCTGAAATAATATCAACCCAACGGCCTAACTGTCCCCAAATATGTATTTGTTCTTTAAGGCCCTTTAGCGGTTGATGATCCGTCCTAATTATAAAGCGTCTACCAAGCAGGTAGGGCCTGAACCTTTTTAACGCCCATATGAAGGCCAATAACTCTCGTTTAGTGACTGTATATTTTCTCTCGGTTTGACTGAGTGTGGCACTTGCGAATAGAATAACTGTCTCCGTTTCATAAATCTCGCCGATTTGTGACAATACAACACCTATACCATTGCCACTCGCATAGGTATCCACTATAAATGTTTTTTCAAAGTCCGGATAATCAAGAATAGGAGCAGTGCCAAACTGGCGTTTGAGATTTATAAATTATTCTTTGCAATATGGGTTATAATCAAATACTGAATCCTGGCATGTAAGTTTACGTAGGGGTTTTTCGACATTTGCTTAACCCTTTAATATGCCTCTATAGTATGAATAGCTACCCAAAAATGACTGAAGCTTTTCTTGAATTTTGCAGTTGGAAATTGTGCTACAGTTTCCGTTTTTCAGGGTCCGTCCCAATACCATCTTCTATGAGCAAATACAGGAGATATTTTTTCTATCCGAAAGAAATGGCATTTTCCTGGTGTAATTTTTAATCCTGATTTCGATATTGCTTCAAATGTTACTTCGAGTAATTTTATTTGATCATAAACTGTCGCGGATTGAATGATAACATCATCTAGCTATTTTTTTATTCCATGTTTTTATAGTTCTGCAAATATTCTATTCCTAATTCTGTGTAAGGTTGCTTGCGCATTCACCAATCTTAAAGGCATAACGTTAAAATGGAAAGGTCCCCATTGGCTGGAAAATCCGGTTTCTCCCGATCGTTCTCTTTTTCATTAACTTGCCAATAGCGATATGACATATCCAAAGTTAAAAACCATTTGGACCCGAAAAGTGCATCAATTGTTTCATCGATCTGAGGCACTGGATAAGCATCAACCAGAGTTTGGTCATTAAGTTTGCGGAATTCTATGTACAATGTAACACTGACTTTTTTGACTGACTATCCGTGTTAGTATTTAATGTCAATAGTAATACTAGTGCTTAGAAGTTCGTTTTATATAGTCAGGCAGCTGCAGCATAGCACGTACTAGAATCTTCTATCGTATTTTACAGATGTTTATGGCATGTTCTCTGGATTATCCAGGATTACATCACATTACAATCCGGCTACCAAAGCTAGATTTCGACTTAGAAATTACCCTGGAGTCTATCATCTTCCCAATGAGTTCTTTCAACTTCTTCAGATAACAAAAAGGTATCCGATGATTAGATTTCTAAAATGGAAATGAGTTATGGGTGATGATACAATGCTATGTATGTTTTACTGGCCAAGATCTAGTTCGTTCTTTGAAATAATATCGCTATATTAATGAATCAGAGATTGAAATTTTTTGCAAACAGCCGAAGTTATGACTGTAAAATCAAACAATATTTTAGGTGTATCTCTTGAAAAATTTAAATAATTGGTCCGTTGGCCTTCGTCTATCGGGAGGATCTTTATCGGTTCTCGGGTGGTTGAACTCACTAGCAATCAGGTAGATAAATAAATATCAAAGTTAAAATAAAGTAGGAAATCAATAACAATATTTGTGTCGAAATATATATTATCAACGACGTTAAATTCAAAGTGATATTTTCATTCTCATTAAAAATAAGAGAAATAACTGATACTCCTATACAGTGGATACTCTGGTCATTTGCAGTTAATATCGTTTAATATATATGGGGATGTATTTGAACGTTTTTAACAAATCGTACAGTAGCAGGGACACCGAAGAGCCGGAATCAACCAGAGCATTCATGTAACGGCCTTCTATTCTTCCAGGAGCAAATCTTGTCTGATACCGACCTCGACCGGGGTTAAACGCTCGCAACTTGTGTGCTGGGATTGTAACCTGCATATGATTGTCTGCAGTATCTTGAAATATGGAATAACCTACCGCATAAGAAACGCCTACGGTTTGTGGGTTTTGACATTTGTCCAATGGTTATTTTTAATTCATGGATTTCGTCTTTAAATTTTTTGATTTCAGAGCAGTGGCCGACTGTCTTTGTTCTGTGGCACGGCAAACATCCTGTTGGTTGGCAGGCGTCTCCTCATCAGCCTAAAACTTCTTAAGCCTTTTCTACACAGTCCCAAATTTGACCGAATTCGCATTAAATACCTTCTCTTCTGATGTATATATTTCGTATACCGGCCACAAATTGCAAAATCAAGAACTCTTCCAATTATTTTTACATACCCTGTTTCGTACAGCTTGACCAATTCAAAAGGCAAAACAGCGCAGCTCTTAAGAAGGCTTTTGCTTTCGAATCAAAAGGGCCTTCTGGGCTGTTTTACAGAAAATGCCATTATCGTATGTTTTTACAAGGAACTTGATTATCTGGTAGACTGGTTTGGTTGGTATTTTCAATTTTGACAGCAGCTGGAACACTGGAGCACCCAAGAGCATTAAGAGAGTGTCTTTCCTCGCTTCTCTGCCTTCCAATTTGTGCTTATTGGCAAACATCTGAAACTATGCATACCAAGGTGTAAATTCAATATCACCATTGAAGGGTATAACAGAATTTACGATGTCACAGACCACGCGATTGTAATAATCAAACACTAATCCGTATCTAATCTAGGAAGACGTCTGACTCCTCCAGCAAGGGTCTACTCTAATTCGCCGTCACACAGTCCTTCGACAAAGATTGTTGTTAGGAGGGGAGATGAGGGTTCACTACCAACCTCTAACGGCAGTTTACAGAGATCCTTTTCGTAATCACTAGAGGGTTGTTCTGGCCTATTATTAAGTATCATGATCTCGTTGCTGGATAGGAGTCGTTTCGTTACTTTATGTATTAGTATCTCAAAAACTGAACTGTCGCTTGGAGATTTCCAATCAAACCTAAGTCTCACATTCATCATAGATCTCTTGGGAGAGATATAATACGAGTTTTTAAACTGGTTTAACTTACTAGACTACCCATGGTTTCTCAATGATATCATACTGTGATAAAAATCAGAATTTCCATCACCGTTGGGAATTCTTCATAAAATAACTCCCAG
>JWZT01002913.1:17945-51210 GCA_000827895.1 Thelohanellus kitauei | reverse complement strand
TTAGCAAAATTTCACAAATCGTGTACTTCGAATAAACTATCTGGGAAAGGATTATACTTATAAAGAGCGTATTTATAATTCACATTCCAGCATAACTCAAAATTGAAATCCTTAAGTCTATCGGTCGGTTGACGTCAAAACATTTGTTTCATTCTTTTTCACACACTGATTTGTTTTGATAAGGAGCCATGTTTTTCACTTTTCAAACTCTTATAAACATCCAAATGACCTGTAAATTTCAAAGGTCGACAGTTGAAGGTTAAATATTCTGACTGTGCAATTATTTTTTAATATGTGGCTACTTTTTAAATCGTTCGTAAATATTATTAAATCGATAGAAGAAATTACTAAATGGTCAACAAACAATATTAAATTGAATGCAAAGATTATTAAATATGTTTAATATTATTAAATAGATCAAAAAACCTTATATTATTGGACAATCTAGAATACTAGGCTGATCATTAAACAGTTTTGTTTTTACATATAAAATATTTTTTTGTTTGTATAGAAATGATATGTTATTTGTTCTCAATATCTTTGCAGAATACAAAAATGCAATTTGGATCTAGCATTGCAGTGTTTCATACTCTTTGACAAGGTATATAAGAACTAGTTGTAACAATGAGATGCTAAAAAACGTTTTTGTATTTATTTAGATTATGAGTGCAAGATAACATATAAATACTTACTCTTTATCTTGCAAATTATTTAATCGATTTTCAAGAGAGATTCTACAAAATCTATAATATTAAAGCACACCTAAAAGTCTAATTTATGATTCAACTATAATTTATATAACCAGTAATTAGCAAAAATTTGAGTGATGTAATTTAAAAAATACTCTTAAATCAATAAAATAACTATCCGAAAATACGAAAAGTATATCTTTCCAATAGTTTATTTGGAAATAATATTTCATCGAATATAAACAAGCTTTTAATAGAATTCAAACAATTTATATTTATTTAAGATATATATTATCGTTCATATAGAGGTATTTCGTTGTTTTAAACCATAGCGATACCATCTGAAACGGTTTGAAAATATTTTTGAAGATCAGCCTACAATTTCCGTATAATTGTTTTTACGTGAATAATTTCAATAAGATTAACAATGTTTCTCGGATTTTTTACAATGTTACAATGTAATTCTTATAAATATTCTGGTTTCAATAATTCAAACTTTCTTTAATATAGATACCCATGACCGTGGTCGGTGGAAACACTTCCTTCTTTAGACTGATTTTTAGATAGAACGATTTTTCTTAACTGTAGAGGCTATAGTTCATGTTTCAGCCATTATGACCTGTATTTACAACGTTGTGTGGGGATATAGGTATAATGAGTGGATTATGTTTATTTATTAAGTCAAAAATACATTTGTGAAATTTCTTTAATTTCTGATAACATCTTTGGTCAAACCTTTTGTTAACTATAATTATGAAATCATTTTTCTCTCTTTTCATTCTAAAATTTTGATGGGCATCAATATGGAACTTTATATATGGGTTTCATGTATTTATTTAATATACGGAATGAGTCAGTCAAAATTTGTTTGCAAAATTTAATGAGTTTCAATAAATAATTAAAAGCGCCTATATTCTAAGCCATAGCTAAACGTTTGATATGAAAATACATAATGTGTCCTCATTATTACTTTCATGAAATTTAGTTTATCATAAATTTTATTAAATTCAAATCATAAATTAAAAAAATAAACATGTTTGGCAACCTAAACCAGTCTCCAGAACCTTATAAAATAATATGATGGAACAAACTGGTAACGTTCGAAATTATCTAATGATAGCGTATAATCATTGCATGACAGATTATAACAGTTCTGAATATTGTATATTTGATATTTAGTGTACCTCATTAATTCAGTGATATTTAAAATTAAAGAAAGATTGACAATATTGTAATGCATATAACGATATTTCACAATTTCTCAAAAATTTCGATTTAAGAGAGAATATTGATCTGTTGTTGCGAAATCGATCGCACATATTACTGTATGGTATTGTTAATATGATCATTGTAATGTTATTGTTTGGAAATCTTGGAGTCGCGATCACGTTTACTGTTTGATATTTCTACAAAAATACTGATATTTTAATTTTTACTGAAATCTAACTATCTAATACGTTGTTGGAATCACGAAAGATACATCGTGACAGTTATTACCGTTAAATCAAATAAATTACGGTTAAAAGTGTTAGAAGTTAATGTCAAAAATTATTACTTGTTTTTTTAATTGATGTTACATAGATATTAAAAGAATTTACGTATGATACCAATAACTAAATATGTGAAATCTGTTATTATCTAGATTTAAGCATAAAGTTCATTTAAAAACGGTTCATTCGTTTGAATTCATGAAAATACATAGTTTATTTGACGAAATGTTATTCTTATGTCATGTACAAATCGAAGATAACTTTAAAATATTTTTTAATAGATTATTGATATATATATAACAATATGTATTTTTAGCATCAGAAATTACACAAAATATTTAATACCCGAGAATCTTTGCAATTTAAAGAATGTTAACTTCAATTTCTTTTTTTGGAGGCTTCAATTAAATTCATCTAATAATTTCATTTAACTTTGACTTTTACGATTACAATTTTATTTTACTACGGCGATAACTATGCTTTTAGGTTGGAAACTGTCAGAAGAGGCGCTTTTACTCGGCCCACGCAAGCGCCATTCATATATGATATCGTTTTGTCGAACATCAGCGTTTAAAGTAGGTATATATAAGCACTCTAATCATAAAAGTTTCAGTACCATTATTAATATAAACGCCTATAATGCGGTAACTAAATATTGTTGTTTTTATCATTAGGTGTCAGCATGAGTTCAGGCTTAAAATCTTTGACTCCTGAAGATATCATCAAAGAGGTAGAGCTGACCGCAATACAAAAGCAGGGGACGTATGGACAGCGGATTGGCGCGTTTGAACGACATAGAACACAGTGCACGCGCACTCAGCATATTAAGGAAGTTTAGGCACTAAAAGCACTAAAACCAGAGTTGTCCGAGAAAGAGAAATATGAGGCGTACAAGAGTGCATTGTATGCCAGCATCGAAATCAGGCCTGATTAAAGGTGCGACTATGGCTAATTATGCAAAATATCTCGAGTTTAGAGTGACTTTATTGAAGTATGCGCAAACTCTCAAAGTGCTCTTCATGCACAGTATACGAGAAATGTCGGAGATGGATGTTGACAATAGGGTCCAGGCCTAAATACTTGGTTCATAACCTAAACATATTTCCTCGCAGGTAAAATTGGACCTCAGTATTGACCTGAACGAATGAGTCCAAAGAGGCCAATTTCTTATATAATCGGACATTGCGACGGCATCGTGAAATGCTACACGAGACGAGCTTGCGGAATTGATAACTCAGGTTAGAAGCCTTATCAAATAACGACAGGCAAGCATCATGCACATGTTACAAATGCGGAGGTAAACATAAAAGCTTGCTTGTAGATGTACATCTACATGCTTATAGGGGGAAAAGGGGTCATTTGGCTCGAATGTGCCGTAATCATAATAAACGAAGAGAAATGAGAAACGCCGCTCGTAACGGTTACAAACGTTGAATCAGAAGACAATAAGATCAAGGCTTTTGTAGACACGGGTTCTAGGCGCTCGGTAATATATTATAAACATAGAAATATTTTGATACAACTTACTCCTCTTCAATTCTTTGTGCTTCAGGGAGACGCTTAAAAATTTCGCCTTAAAAAGTAACAAATCTGTATATCGATGGTGACAGATATAAATGGTACTTCCTAGTTGTTGATGGTATAATCTATGATGACATAATTGGTCGCCATTTTCTTTCCCATCATAAAATAATCATAGATGTGTCCTCAAATTCGTTGTCCGTAAAGATAGATCCAAAAACAGCATGCATCAAATCAATTAAAACATTGACGATGATGATTTTACGTCTCAGATTACTGAACAACATATCAAAAACATCAACTTCATAGCGCGTTATGAAATTATGACAAAGATATATTCTCATCAGGAATATTTGACATTGGATCGACCAATCTTGGATGCTATATTATCAATAGCGGCAATACAAAACCAATGGCATCATCCTTGCTATCAAATCCTAACGATGTTACAAGATAAAGTAATTAGACAAATAGATCAAATGCTACTTAATAACATTATCAGACCAAGTAATATCCCATTGAGATCTACTGTAACACTACCTAAGAAAAAAGATGGAACCTTGCGATTTTGAGTAGACTATAGAGGTCTATAATCAGTCACTCTCAATGATTCACATCCGTTGCCTCATATAGATGCTATTGTGCAAAAGCTAAACGGATATATGTTATATTCTACGCTAGATATAAATTCTGCATTTTGTCAATTTCCAATTGATGATGCGGACATTGAAAAAACCGCATTTACCCTAGGACCCATCGTGGGTATTTACGAATATGTGAAATTGACATTTGGTTTCAAGAAAGCCCCTTCAACGTTTCAAATAATACTTGATACCTTGCTAAAAAATTAAAAATGTGCAATTGGCTATATTGATGAAATAACTATTTTTTCTGAAGATTTCGAGAAACATATTGAGGATGTACGATCAGTGTTTGAACTAATAAGGATGTCGAATTTAAAATCATCGTAGACAAAGTGCTGCTTTGCATAAACTAAAATAAATTAACTGGTATACCTAATTTCTTCTGACGGCATACAAGTCGACAAATCCAGAATTCGTCCAATAATCGATTGGAATAATCTAAAAGACCAAAATAATCTTCAATGTTTCCTTTGACTAGTTGGACATCTTCATAAATTTATCCAAAACTACCCCGATATTGCATACCCGATTTTCAAACTTTTAAGAAAAAACCAGGAATTCGTTTGGAGCCGTGAACAGGAAATGCTTTGACTTAACTTAAAAATAGTCTTTCAAATCTACCGACGTTATGATACCAGGTAAACGGGAAGAATAATATCTGGAAATGCGACGCCTCAGCTTACGCATTCAGAGCAGTCTTATCTCAAATTGTAAAGAATGTCGATTCCCCTACTGCATTTTTTAGTTCGACATTGAATCACGCTGAAAGAAATTATTCAACAATTGATAGAGAAATCTATGCGATTCTTGTTGCATGAAAAAATTGGCGACACTATCTCTTGGGTAGATGATTCATCTGTTATCCGACAGCAATCCTTTGACTTATTGGAAAAGCTTCAATGATGCTCATTCCTGTAGATCGAGATGGCTTATGCATTTGAGTCAGTTTGATTTCGATATTCAATATATTAAGGACAAAATTAACGATATTGCAGATTCTATATCACGATCAACCAATGCAATCTCTCAAGGCGAGAAAGGTTTAACATTCACTCTGTATTATTAGCAAAAATAATATCTCATCAAATCTGCACATGTAATCGACAAAACATATGATTTCATGCGTCGCATATTAAAATGAAAAGGCTTGTATGGAGATGTAGAACGAGTCTTGAGAATCTGTGACTCGTGTTGCAGATTCAAACCTCTACAGATGAGTCACAGCGCTCAACTGAAACCAAACAACTGTATGGCACCACTCGTATCGTAACATAGTGATTTAATAGGTCCACTGCCCATAACTGAAAATGGAAATCGCTACATTCTGATTTATGGTTGGCCCATACTCTAAATGTGTGAAAGCATACGCGACATCTGATATATCTTTAAAAAACCACTTTGAAACACTTGAAGAACCTTATTGGAAGATTTTGAGAACATAAAATAATTCATTCCCTAAGGCTTAAATTACGATTCATCAGATTTGAATGCATTTTGCGAGTCTCATCTGAAAATAAAAATAGGAACGACACCCTGTCCCCCTGAAGGAATTGGTGTCGCAGAAAGAACTGTTCAAACCCTTAAAACGAAAATAAAGCAGCTCTCTGAAAACGACAACTAAAACTGTGATAACTATCATTTTCTAGCATTTATGTCTATGAGAAACACAGTTCACATATCAACAAAGTTTACCACGAGTATGATTCTGTATGGGCATAACCTTCGAAGCGTATGCAAGCCAAATTAGATGTAGAAGCTCAAACCTTAGCAGACCGACGTAGTATTTTTAAAACTGACAAGGAAAACATGCTTATTTCCCAAAAGACGAACCTATTGACCTATATCCAAAAGTTTGCCAGTGGAACTACCTTTCAAGTTGGAGACACGATCCTCATCAAGAAACCTCATTTAACATCACTAGACCCGATTATTTAAACACCTGTCGAAATTGTGTCAGTTGATCATCCTGTTACACAGTTAAAACCTCAGAGAACAAAATATTGAAATTACACCAAACAGAACCATAAGGTATGGTACAAAAAGTAAAAAAATTCCTGCATTCGATAATAACTTATAAAGCGATTGCGATGCCAATGATCCAAATATTGAAGAGAAATCAAACGAAAATTCTAAGCCGTATCCGTAAAAAAGAGAGATCAACATTCCGGCGCAAAATCTTCAATATTGCAAGAAATGCCTACCAAGTTTCATAAAGAGGGGAGGTATGTAGGAAGAGGCGATGACACTTGGCCCACGCAAGCGCGATTCAAATACGACATTGTGCAGTTCGATATTGCGCATTGAAGTAGGTTTATAAAAGTACTCAAACCATAAAAATTAAAAACCATTATTTTAATAATCGTCTAGAATGCGGTAGTTAAATATTTTTGTTATATCAGAAACAAGGGTAGAGTTAGAGATGTATTATATGCCATTATCTGTTGAAGTTAGGGTTTAGGCTTGGTAAAATACATTTTTTGATATGGTTTTTTTTAAAAACATAGAGCATAGGAAGGCTCCTATTATTTTGGCAAGAAAATTATAAAATACAACCAAATTCATTCACCGTTCATGCGCAAAACGCTTCTTTAAAATGATGTAGTCGACTTGACCCACTCAAACCCTGCCATCCTTCTGACCTACCACCTTTTCCTATTTTCTGTGGGTATTTTCGTGTTTTGTTCTTTATGACCCTCAGGCCAGGTGGTTAGTATTTCAAGGCCTGAACTGTCCAAGGGCGTGTTCTATCTCTTACGCGAGAAGGCATATTTTGTTTATCAGCCTTAATAATTTTTTTGACTACGTTTTCACAATTAACATGCAGGTGGATTTTTTCTCTGGTTTCAGTGACCCAAGATAGTGTAACTTTATCATTTAGGTAGTTTTTTATTTAAGATAAGGCAAATATTTTGAAATTCACTAAAAATTAACACATATCATATATTGATTACCATGTTTTTATATCCGTTACGTCAGAATTTAATTGAGATTGTTGGCCGAATATAAAAAAAATGATCACGAATCGACCGATTCCAAACGAGGAATCAATGATGAAGGGAATGAGCAAACAGGCAATCACAGATATTGTCGAGGTGATAACAGATAACAATATTTCATGTTATGAGAATGAACAAAATCTCGATAATATTTCAATAGAAAATCTGAGACCCATATTTACCCTTGAAAAATATATTAAAATATACTTTATTGCAGGAAAGAGAATTATTGAGGTCTATGAGAGATGATAATCTATAAAGAAATTTCATTCATATGAGCAGCTTTACGTGCCCACGGTAGCATCTAATATTAGGAATTTTACAAAAACCGGCTTGATAAGTGCATATAAAAGGGCGTAAAAAACATAAAAATTGACTCAATCTATCAGAGATTTTATTCGAGATAAAGTCGGAGAAGTCTATTAAATATTTAAAAAATTCTCAAAAATTTTTGCAACGAAAATATGGCTCGATTGAGTAAATATTTAGTATTTCAATGCCTTAAGAATTTACATTACTCCANTAGATTTACAGACGAAATGAACAAAATCGACTTATGCAAACTAAAATATACTTAAAAACCAGTTAAGAAAAATCTGCTCCTCTCCGATGTGATATGACATGCCTTGAATAAATAACATCAACTGGCCTAAGTGTCGAAACAACAAAATACAGAAATATACCCTAAGCGAAATTTGAAAAGTTGATAGGTCGGAGAGGTTGGTTTGTGTGTGAGTAGGGAGGGGGCGGCATGTCGACTTAATAATTTTGAATGAGCGTTTTGCGCATTAACAGTGGCTGATTTTTGTGTGATTGTTGAATTTCCTGCCAAAAATATAGCTGCCTTCATATGCTGGAAGTTTAAAAAAATCCATATCAAAAAATGTGTGTTACCAAGGCCCAACCCTAAATTTAAATTATTGTGGCACACATTAATCTCCAACTTTATCCTTTTATCGAACCTAAATTCATGGTTATGACCATAGTAAAATGAAATAGTAATCGTAAAGGTCAAAGTTAAAAGAATTATGAGATGAATTATATTGAAACGTCCAAAAACGAAAATAAAGTTTAAAACCCTCTATTTCCAAAACTATTGTTTAACAATGTACAGGCGAAAATATTAAACAGGCCAACAGTTGGAATTTCAGTTATTGTAAATAAAATTTAGGGAATATTATCCTAGTCAAATATGGACGACTAATTAACAAAGAACAAGATTATATTTATTCACATGGAAATATTGATCAGATCTTTAATTATTGGAATGTTACCTTTTTAAAATATCTGAAGTATCAAATTGAATTCATAAAATTTGGTATACTTAAAACATCAAGAGTATCATATTTATTCTTCTATATATTATATCTTAACAATCATGGATCCCACAATTATTGCGTGTTAATACTTTATGTATGTATATATCACACGTTAAGTATGAATTGAAAAAACCATATATACCTATTTATTTCGGTCTTTTGATGAAACAATATTACCGTCTTATGGTATCTAAAACTTATCGACATACCAACTATTATACATGCTACTGTCTTATATCAAGAGTTTATATTAGTTATTTTGAGTGTTAAAATATTTTATTTCAAAATAAAAATGTCCATATTCTCGGTATTAAAATCGATTACGGTCATTATTATCCTCTAATATTACTACGTTGAAATGTATTCAGATGGTACATTCGAATATTTTTTTATCTCAACAATGTCTAGTGATCTCAAAATATTTCTCAACACAAATTTTGAATATTCAGAAATGTTGCATGGTTGTTCTAGTTATATGAATTAAGATATTTGTCCAACAGGGTTTGATATGTTTTAAAATCTATATCAGGTCAAGAATATGTGATTCTTTTTTTTAGAGATGATAATAAATTTTGGAATATTTTGAATTCTTATAAATCACAAAATCCTGAATAAATCATATAATATTCGTCAAAACTGAAAATGTTCAGATCTATACACGTATCAGCTGATTATTTTGAGTATGTAATATTTAATATTCAATATTAAATTCACGAGTCGATATAAATGAATTTATGTTCACACATCAAATTTCCCCAAAAATAAAGGATATTTTAAATTAAAAAATATGCTTATATATATAAAGGGAAGCCACTTGTGCTGTTAAAAAAACCAAACTCTTATGTTTAGTCCTTAAATTTTTGCAAGATTACTCAAAATAAATATGAAAGATGCAGAAACAATTTATAACATTTAACATAATGTACCCGTAGTGTAAAAATGATGCAGGATAATTTGTATATCAAAGTATATGTATATGGAGGGAACAATAATAATGCCAAAACATTTAACCATTCTAAAAGATTCTATTTTCATCACATAAAAATCAACCTATCAAAACCCATTTCGTTGAAATATGAATATTCCTTAGCTATTTAATAAAAATATAATCTTTAACAGTTTTTTTTTATCAAAACAATGATATTTTATTAAATAAACAATTAATAGTTGACAAAGTAGCCTACGTACCAATGATAATATATGAAATTTTATTGTGCTTTAACGCATATGCATGATTACAGTGAGATTCAAATCATATATTTCGATATTTGAACTTATGTATGATCTATGAACTAATGTAGATTCGCTACATATTTAAAAAAATTCTTTATCTTTCAAACTTTAATTTTAACATTAAATATTGAATCGACAAAAATTAAATGTATCGTATTATTAATATTTAAAATGGATCTGATTTTCAAACAGTTTTCTACTATTTATAGAATACAAAACATTGATTGACATTTAAAAAAATCGTTTTCATGGATCAGAAAAATTTAACAGAACACAACGCTATACAAATATATTTATTGAAAAATATTAAAACTCCAAGTCAAATTCGAAAGAGCATATTTTACTGTCTGTTCTGATTGATATTCATTCTTGATGTAAAAAAAAAATCTTTACAGAGGCCTTGGATTACATTTACTAAAATTACTGTTATTTACACGACTGGTAACACCAGAATCCATAATTTAATATACTGCTTTGTTATTTTAGATACTAGTTTCAAATTTTCACACAAATCTACCAATATATATGTAATGATTTATAAGAGTTATGATTATCTATTTTCCAAAATGATCATTCAGCTTGACATTTATTCTTAAATTAATTATCTATTACGCTATTTACCGTGCCACATGTCCGACATTCGGATAAGATATTCAAAGAGTCACACATTCAGTTTGCCTATAAAAATTTATGATTCTCTTTTGTAGAGTGATATTAATATGCTTTCAGCTTCATGAATCAAATACATGAAGTCGATTACTGATACTTGATTTACCACAATAGCAAAAATTTTCTTAAATTTATAATCCACTTTTATTAATAAATTGAATGTCGAAACTTTTGAATATCGTCATTGGATTGTCTACGCTTTTGCATGGAAAATGGTCTATATGAATATTATCTATATCTATTTCTAGATATTGCATACTTTTAGTAAAATTTTATTATCGTTTTCATTTATAATAAAAAATATTGGCCTGCATAACTTTAATAATCTTAAAAAAACAGAAGCCATTCATTATATTATTGTGAAAACCTTTGCACGAGTTATAATTCAACAATAAAATATATTTACAAAAAGGAACTCCTACTTTTTCAAATGATCTAAAGATTGCAGTATAATCTAATATGTTCGAAGTCAAAATTTTAATTAAATTTATTAAACCAGATTGAGTCGATATATCCAAGTGCATGTATCCTCCTTCATTTGAATATTTAGGTTTGTAAAATCAATTTACGAAAAGACAAGATTAATTATTGTAATTTTAGTAATTACGATTCAATTATATTTGAGATTATGTAACGTATGATATGAAATTTTATTCGCATCAATAGTTTTCGTTCAATGTGATCTATTTCGAATATTTATAACTTGATTTCATAAAATTCAAAAAGACTATGTTATAATGTCTTAAAAAAGCATATATCTAGAAAGTCACATTTCATTTACATATCTATCAACTATCATGAGACGGGTTATATAATTTTGCACGTGGATAGCAAAATACTTTAAGAATTAAGTGGCGATATGAGAGAGCTGAAGGCTTTTAGTTTAACTTTTGTAGGATATAATCATACCATGATATATATTCCTGTTAGATGTTTGTTATAGTTGAAAGAAAACAGTTCAAATTAAAAAAACATATAATTTTCACATATTTACGTCAACATATTAGACTGACTTTTAAATGATAAATGGCTGAGAGATATAGTTATAATATAGGTAACGAAAACAAAATATTCCCTTACTAGGATATTTGGGTGATTTGTTCCTTTTAACCAATTTAGTATGTAAAATTAAACACATTTCAATTCTCCACCATTTTTATGCTTGTTTTATTATAATTGTAAATATGTAATTTCGAAACTTCTGATTTTCAAATTATATACAATCATTCAACGAATATATTTGATATTTTGATGATAAGTATTTTATTTTTTACATTTTGATCTCTAATCATGAAAACTATTGCTAATAACTTTAATATTTATATAATCAATGTATAAAACAATTAATTAGTAACATATAAGTCTTACTAAAAAATATGATGGTATAACCTTCAAAAATCTTAATGTTAGAAATATTTAATTAAGTATTATTGAGTGATATTGTAAAAAAATCACCGAACATTTTATACCTTCGATCAAGCTTATATTAATTAAATATAAAAAGGCAAATCATGATGGTGTAACCTAAATTTAGTATTAAATTCATAATGGCTAATTTAAATTACTAATCGTTGGCTTCTTGAGAAATAATTGATATGTATATCTATGGCTTTAACTTACATAAATTGATTAATTTACATATTGCATAATCAATATTTTATAGTTTTTGATGCAGTTTCATAAATTATATATTATTCTTGTTTAGTAACATAAGATATATTCATGTAGGGTTTCATTTTTATTAGGAAAAATTATATTTGCGTCCTTTAATTATTGCAACGTTTTTTATTCATTTTAAAAATCGAGGTAATATTGCATTTTTAATTTCGAAATTCGGTATTCATTTCTAATTTTATGGCTTTTTAAATACATGTAACATTTCAATAAAGTCTGACTCATCATTTCAGTTAGAATTCATATTTAAAGAAAAATAACATGCAAATTAAATATTTGATTTCTCATAGCTAGATGTTTTTTAAGCGAAAATTAAAAAAATCGATGATACATTTTTGATTAATACAAATAAATTTTCGACTTTAGTTACAATTTAGAAATAATTAAAAGAATATGGATATTTCGAGTTATAAATATAAGTCACTATTAAGTAAAAAATATTAGTACCTACAGAATAAAAATTCGTATTATCTTGAAAAAAGATTCAGACGTTTTCCACATTATCATCAATTGTTAGGTATGCTCACGATAGATAATTAATATGTGCAAGATTTGAATAAATTCACAAATACTGTAATGGAGAGAATATAAAAAAAATATATGTATATATATATAAACGTAAATCAGTGAAATGTGTATAACCGTTACATGAAAATATATTGATTGTTCTAATATCATAAGTTACTCATCTGAAAACCTGTATACTATCGTAAGCTGAGGATATCGTGTACGATAATTATTGTGGTAAATGATCAATAACTGCCTTTGCCATTCTAATATATACACACCTTCAAAGATATTTAATATTAATAAATTTATTGATGTTCACAGTTCATATGTTTATTGTATTTATTTATAAACAAAAAATTTCTATATAATCACGAATTAATCTCTTTTAATATAACACTTCATCATTCTCTTCTTCATGATTTAAATAAAGACTCATAAGTGCTTTGAATTAAGGACATGCATTTGTCATTCGTAAAATTTACAATAAAAAATGGCTTTTTAAACATTTGTTAAAAACTATTTAAAAAATTGATACAAATTTATCAATTTGCTTCATGTTGAATTTATTTTTATTCCTAAATAAAATATTGTGTTTATTTACTGATGATTTATAATGCAAGTTTATGTAAAAGCAGACATGGATCTAAATCATTAGCAACATTTAAATTATTCGATAATAATTACCATTTTGTATAAGATTTTTTCACTCATTAAAACCTGATATAACTAATGAGGAATAATATATAATTTCTTGCTGATTATTGTGATGAGGTCAACAATCACTATTTTTTTACAATTAAGTATGCGTGTCATAATATATTGAATCAACTAGTTATCGATATTTTATATATATATCGTAAAAAATACAATTCGTTTTTGTCAGTTTAGAAAAGTATTTACATATAGACCTCACTTTAAAATATTTTATTAGGATTTAAATTAACTTAAAATCTGTTTTGAATTTTATCAAATAAAACAAATATATTTAATAAATTAATAATACTCTAAGGTTTTACTGTTTTATCAGACTCATGAATGTTAAGTTAAATGAAATTATCATATATTTTGTCGAACAGATATTTCATGATAAATTTTAAGCTGCATGTTGGGCATATAAAATATATTTTCGAAATCAAAAGAATACTTATATCTAAATAAATTATAGTGAGATGTCAATATATTAAAACATTCAGATCATAATTATTTATAGATTTGACCTGTCGTGGAATTAAAATTCAGAAAACAAAATATTAAATTGGCCCATATCATAAATTAATACAATATAGATATTAAAAATCCAATAGTTACCTGTATTAATCGTTTGAAACTTTAAAAATATAAATTTTTTTTTTTTTTTTTGATATAAAAAATATTAGTATGATGTAAATTACATTTTTATGATAATTCGTTAATTTAAGACATCGTATATGAAAATAATTATAGCAACATTTAACAATTATAATACGTAAAAAAGTATGCACACGGAAATACCTTAAAACATTTTAAGTTTATAATAATTAAAGGCCATATGTTTTTCTCCAAGAGATGTAATACCTCTATATTCCCAGCTATATATGTAATAGAACAGGTGAAAACTATTGATATAGTGTGACATTGGATTTTGATATTTTTCTTTGAAAAATGTTTAATTAAATGGCTTTATTTCTTAGACGCGTGAAAACTTTTTAAATTCATGTGTATGTAATCGCAAATTATTTGCATAATACCGCTTATCAAATTAGAAATTTCGAAAATAATGCTTAAAGTTAGTCATATTGACCCTTAAATTTTTAAAAATACTATATCAAAACGTGTTTGATATTACTTAAACGCCTTGAGATTTTAAAAATGTTTCTACATTTTAGGTGATTTGTAAACATTTCCCATTATATGATGCATTTTCGAAACAATAATAATAAAAATTGCTGATTTCAAGCATTATTTATACATCAAATTTTACATATCATTTAATTCAAAACTTACAGATTTAAAATCCATAATTGAAAAAAGATATTCTCTGAAAGAATATGAAAAAAATGTCAGTTAAATTATGAAATCAAATATCTATTTTTTATGGTTTTGTTAAAATTTTAAATGGTATTTATACATTAATCGAATATGAGATGAGCATGCTAGCATATAAAATCTGAAATTACACTGGTTTTGACGATTATATTATGTTTTAATGATAACACTCTAGTCTACTCTTAAAGATTATTAAAAAAATTCATAAACTATGTCCACGTATAAAGATTAAATATAAATGCGTGATAATATAAAATTGGTTTTCCTGATCAAGTCCTTAACAAATTTATAATTGAAATTTTATAACTGTTGAGCGTTGTATAATAATTTATACATTTATTATACAACGTACGACATTTTTTGTGTTTTAACATGACTCGTTTATAGCGACCTAAGTGTGAATGTTTAAGTTGTATTCAGCCATTTTCGATAATATAACAAAAGTCGGTATCTGATCATGGACCCAGTTAAGATGGCATTCTTGAGGTCAAGATCATCCATTAGATCAAGAACATTTTTATGGATTTTTGATAGACGCCTTTTAACAGTTCTTATAGAGTGGATTTGACCAATGAATTTACAAAATGGATAACGTTAGATTAAATAATTCAAATAGTATGCTTGCCATGCTGTAAGAGAATGGATGCATGATAATATCCATTCAACTCTTCACGCCTTTCCTCATCCAGATTGGGAATTTTTTATATAAATTTAAGTGGATTGTAAATATAGAATCCACAAGATTTTAAACCGATGTATTTTATTTCATCGAAAGTGTTTCAATAGAAATAACCCATTCTGAGGGCGATGGCTATTATAGAATTGTGTTAAAATACGCCAGAACGTGTTACATATGTGATGAAATAAATTAATAGAATGAGAATAGTTTTTATTAGTACTAAATATTAAAGAAATTGCGATTATAAAAATTTGACGAACATTATTAAGAAAAAATATATAAGCATATCTATCACCTTAATATCTTTTGAATCAACTTCGACAACATTGCAACAGATTTAATAATAATTGCTATCAATTTAAAAATATTGCAATAACATTTAATGACCCGTAAAATCAATTTAATATGCATTGTAATCCAAACATTTCAATCAGCCGAATAAATGCTTGTAATCAACCTAATAGACATTGTAAACAATAAATAAACTTTTATATCAACTTATACATCTTTACAATCTATTTAATAAGCATTGTAGTCAACTTAAAACCCTTAACAACCAATTTAATAAGCATTGTAATCAACTTAATAAACATTGCAATGAACCAAATAACATTTGCAAACAACTGTATTACTTTTCAATCAACTTAAACAACATTTCAGTCTATTAAATATCCTTTTTTTTTCAACTTTATAACCTATTTAATCAACCTAATTGACTTTGCAATCAAATTAATAACAATTGCAATCGTTTTAATAATATTTCCTATCAACCTAATAAACAGAACAATCCATTCGACATTCCTTTTAATCCCTCTAATAAGAGTTTTGATCAATTAAATATATTTTCAAATCATGTTAATAGTCATTCCAATCAACATAATAATTATTTTAATCGATTTAATAAGCCATCTAATCAACCTCATTTACCTGGCTATGAACCTAATATACTTAGTATTTTAATTAATATATATGGCAACCTACTTAATAAAAGTGTCAACAAATAACATATTTCTTGAATAGACTGTATTAACAAAGTCCTCTATTTTTTTCAGTGCAATTTCACAAATGATAACTAACAGAAGCATACTAATTATTATGGAACTTATCCCCATACACAGATAGATCTTAGCATAAACAAATAGAAAAGGGATAGAATTTTACACAAAGTGCGTGTTCTAATTCTGAATATATATATATATTATTTAAATCAATTTTCTTACAAATTCAGTTTTTTATCGCTACAATCCAGTTTTTTTATCTTGTCAGTCAAAATTATATTTTGTGATATTGAATTAATGAATGAAACCAGAAATATGATTTTCAGAATACATTTTGAGGTTTCAAATAATTATTATATTATTTTTATATAGTTATATAGGCGATGAAAATTATACCTGATAAATACTTATTGTCACTATGGAGTTCCTACATCAGAATCAGATATTATTCTTCATGTAAACGGCATATGATACATCAAAAAATATATTCTCGGTTTCGTATGATGTATGAAATTCAAAACATGGTTGATACAAGGCAGCACTTAAGTCGTCATATACACAAGTTAAGGTTTCTGATTTTAGTTTAAGCATTTATCCTCGCTTAAATCATGACAGGCTTCTGCCTAACCTTAATAACGGCTAGAATATTGATAAAAATTATAAAATTTTATTTTATTTGATATATTCATCAAATATGTCAACAAAGATTTTTGTTTATGACATCATTAAATCATATATTTTCGCCAAATGAAATAGAATTATTGCGATAATGCATGGTTACAGTGTAAAATCATTACACAATAACCCAATTGCTCATGAATAATAATGATTTATCAGGACAACCCAAAAATAGAGCATCAAGATTAATAAATATTGTATAAGGTATGCAACAACCGTATCAAATGAAATGAATCATATTCGAATATTAAGGATGACATACAACAAATTGAGAAAGGATTTCTTACTGAAAACTGACTTATAATTCTTAAAATGTATAGTTTTATAAAATTTGGAATTCATTTGTTTTATATCTACTTTAAAATCATTAACTTTCTTGTGATTAGAATGGAAGTTTTATTTTGTTTAAGTCAAAAAATTGTCACATATTTTTATCTATAACTAGTTTTTCACAGATTTAAATATAGCAATACTTCAGAAGATCTCTGATATAGTGTTTATAACTTCGCCCACTCAAGGGATTTTCGAATTTTTGACAAACTTTATCGAATGGATTGTCTTGATTATCAAATAGATTTCAAACCAAATCATAATTTGTAAAATTTTAATATTCTCTTGCGTAAAAATTCAAAATATGCAACTTGTACTCTCCAAATACATTTGATATTTTCAAGCATAGTAACATAATTCAAATGCATTTATACTTTTTTGTATGTATAATAGGCTTATGAGTAATTTAATATTTATATATTTTATGACTCTGCCATTCCTGCTTGTGTAGAATTTTTCATATATTAATTATACTAAAACAGATAACATAAATATATGATAACATTATTTTGAAAATACATGTAGATCATGATAATGTCTAATCGATGAAAAGAAGAAAAGGAACCGTAAATGATGAGTGATTTATCTAAAAATAAAACGATTTCATTTTAATAGTTGTAGATATAATAACTTCGATTACATAATCTTAAATTCTGATAACCTACATAGGAGTTCCATTTAGAGAAATATTTTAACAATGTTAGAATTTAAAGATATTGCAAATAAAATCTATTTTGCAAAATTATATGCTAAATAATGATACTTAATATTAAAATATGAGCAAATTTCTCTAGATTGGAAGTGTTTAAATATTTATATACCTTTCAAAATATATCATGTCTTTTTTTTCGTGTTTTGATATGTCCTTATGTACCAAATTTCGATCCACAAGTCCGTTTGAATTCAGATAGGTTTTTAAATCAGCAAATATACTGCATAATTATATCATACAGAAAATGTTCAACAAAAATGGAAAGATAATGAACAATTTTAAAGATAATAATAATATATTCATGTATCACCCAAATTCATAGCAAATTTAATTGCCGAATTTATTTCCATTTAATGTACTAAGTCGAAAACTACTGATTATTATATCATGTATTCAAATATTATATGGATCAAGATTCTAGAATCTATGGAATGATTCCTGAACATTCATACTGGGTCAATTCATGACACTTTGGTTAAACCATTGGTTTTTTTAACAATCGTTGGCAATATTAAGCCTAAAGCGCGTATCAATTTTTATGAAGCCGAATTCTAGCCTATCACAAATACAGGAGACTACTATTTATATGAACGAAATATGAAGTTTGTGTATGTTTCAAAAAATAATTGCCAACTCCGACACAAACCAAGGACTACAAAACTGAGAGTATGCCAGTACCACAAAATTTATTGGTACGTAGATTTATTTAGGAGAAAATATTAAGCTGTTTTACGCGACTTTCAACGAATGGTTACGAAGGTAGCTATAAAGATAAAAAATTGACAACAGCATTATCCATGATATAATATTCCTGAATGTGTCGCTGATTCAGTTAAAACATATCTTTTACCCGTAATTTGAACCGTATCAGGTCGATTTATGACATATTGATTAAGAAACGAATATTTTCAAGCATTTCCAATTAATTTAAAAAAGAGGCATAGGTTTCAAAGAGGCTGAATTAGAAAGTTTGTATATACTCTTTCATACAATTTTTACTTCCACGTTATATGAACAAAACTCCCTTTATCATTGAAATTCGGCAAAGTTGATTGTCTCAACAGATCTTACAACCTCATTTGCACAAAAAAATATCGAAATTTTTACATAGATTTTGTCGCTGATAAATTGATGTTGTCCAAAACGTCCGATGCCAGAATTTTATTCGAAACCTGATTATACTTAATTATAGATACGCACCTGCGAGCTATAAGAAATATCTTTATGGTGTTATTACATTATTTACATTTGCCAAACGGGCAAAACTCTATTTATTCTACTTCCCAGACAATGTTCTTCAAGATAGACAATATCAAATTATTTGTCGAGGATTGGTAATATTACATTGAGGATTTCGATAAATCTTTGAATCTCAGTGCTTTGAGTACGTATTGACTAACTTACGAAAACATAAGGAAGGATTTTTATATGAATTACATTGTTTAGAAGCATCTAAATAAACTTAAAAAAAATATAAGTTGCGTATGGACGAGAATTTGCATTAGATAAGGGCTACTCGATGAGGCGAGGGTTTTACTCAAATTTGACTAACATATTGGGTGAACGATTCAAGTTTATCACTCTCATTAAAAAGCCCAATTATAGTTATATGCTGATCTCAGATAAAATACATTTCTTCCAATATTGTAGAAAGACAACTATTTGAAATTTGTTTACACATATATATCGATTTAACGCAGAAGATATTATCTAAGTTTCATAATGGTAACTAGGCACATGATGAATTAGTGGAATGAGCCTCAATACATTATCTGAGCTAAAAATTTGGCTAATTTTTGTTAAGAACGATTACAAATAGTATCTTGCTAGACAAATACAGTATTAAATATATTCATTTTCAGTGAAAAATATTAGCGGAACGACAATACATAGAATTATTAAACTTATAATATATTTCATTATGAAATCTATAATAAAATATATTAGTTGATTTACATTCTCATAAGGTTAAAATTTTGCTATGTGACGTTTTGGCGCAGAGCAATTTAGTAACCCTGTATTCCATCATGAATGTTTGGCCAGCTTGCTGTTTGTTTATTTATATAAGCGGCATCTTTATGGGCGAATTTTTGGCTTGAACACATGAATATTCATGAATAATATACTAAAGATTTAAATGTGTAATTTGAGTGATAATGAGATGGGGCGTTTTGGAGCAGAATATTTTGGCGACCTCGTCTAACATCATAATATTTGGACCTCTGGGATTATATAGAATAATGTTAGATGCATATTTTAATCTGCGTATTTTTGGAGGCAACACTACTATTATCATGAAAAATATGATAAAATATATATGTAAAGTTTTTAGAAAACAATTAGGTGCAATCTTTTGGCGCAGAGTTCTAGTTGAGCCTTTTGACATTAGAGAGACTTGGCGGGAATATTTTATATGTTGGTTAATTGGCGCCACAGACTTACGAGATGTTACATGGCTGAAACATGTAAATTTCAAATATAACGCCAAATATTTTCAAGATGTAATTAAAGTTTAAATGGCATCATACTCTTAGCAAGAATGTTCATATCCTTGCCGTTATTCCTTAGATAAATATATAATGAGAAAGTAATACGTAATATTTTTTTCATGTCTTTCGTTTATCTTCCAAAATTTAAGTCGAAACCGTTAAATCTACTTTAGAAAAACTTAGTATATGATATGTTATTAGTGTGATAAATAACAAATTAAATTATTGAAAAATACTGTTAGAAATGTTTTTATACATTTATTTTATAATTAAGATTCTAGAGTGTAATGTGTTAATCAGATTGATGCAAAAATATGAATAATATATAATACGTGACTTAAAAACAATTTTATGTGAGGATTCACAATCAGAATTATTTTACCAGTTATTTTATATTGATTTTAACAGTTATTTTTACTTGGCAATGTTTCTATGCAATACTATTTTGTTAATTGTTTTGTTGTAAGAAAGAATAATGTATGAATTAAATTTAATAGGGTATACGCTTTACCCACATACCGGTTAAAACGATCATCTGTCAATTTCTAAAAAAAATGAAACGCTGGTGAGTTTGTTTGCATCTGTCACCTCAAATGAGAATTAAAAAAAATGTAGCTATATCATTAAATATTTTGTTCGTATAAAAGTATAAAATACATACGTAATTTTTTATATCACAACCTATTTTTTACGTTGACAACATATTAAATATATAATTTTAAATATTAACAGAATCAATTTTTACAATTTGACGTTTAAAAAGTATAAACAGCCAAAATTTGATATTTTCAATGTTTTTTAGATGAGATATACATAATAGTAATTCTACCAAAGCTTTGAGAAATTCTGCCTTAACCGAATAAAATAACAAAGGTTATTAGACTCCAAATGTTTTGCTCTACAATTAATTTATCGTATAAAAACCATGTTTGCTATCTCAAAATGAATGCAAATTAATAAGAGATATATTGCCTCTTTATCATCATTAACTGATGTTAAGGTATATTTTGATGATATTTGTAAAGTTATTGATGTTGAGTACAATCAAACTTTTCTAATTTTAGTTGAAAAAGTTACTGACTCTTTTTAAAAAATACAGCGCATGTAGTATGGTTAAAAATTTCGCGTCAATCGATCTATGACAATCTATTTAGAAATTAATCATTAAAACCACAATTATTGAAAATAATTATACGTTATGAAAAAAATTGAATGTTTCCCGCCAAATATTTTTATAATAAAGGCAGCGACAATAAAATTTGTAATAAATATCTACTCTTAAACCTCTTTTGAGTTAAAAAAACGTTAAAACGCTCTCGGCCAAAACCTAAAATATTGTTTTTGATAAAATTGAACTATGAAACAATTTACATAGTTTTAATGGTGATTACATAGTTTACGCCAAATCGTAACAACACAAAATGTGGCGCCAATAATATTCGATCTAAATAGAGCTATCAAACTTCTAGAGATTTGAGATAGGTTTAATAGAAAGCTCTGCCCTAAAACGTCCAACCCTCATTTTCGACTGAAATCACATGCTGTAAATTGAAACGTTATTTAATCAACAATGAAGGATTTTCCTGCCATATACAATAATTTACAACGATGGCGCCAACAAGTCTCCTACTACCCCAATGGCGCTTAACCCTAATGACTAAAGGCGCGGTCGATAAAGCTCTGTGCGCCAAAACGTTCTTTTATCGTTAAAATTTTGTTTTTATTCTTTGTGAATATTTCATAAAACTTCACAACGTTTAAATGTGAATAAATATGAAAATATAGAGACTCTTATTATATAGAATAATTACATTTATAAAATAAAAGTGATTTTTCGTAGATTTCCGGATATTGTCCAGCTACTATACGTGTGAATTATAGGAGTGAGAGCTTTATTATGTTATTTATATCTATTGCGTGATACTCTAAAATACATTCTACCAAGTAATTTGATTATTGACAACATCGTCAATATTTTTTGCTAGATATTAACCATCGTAAAAACTTTTGAAATATCTGATTGTAGCTTTTTTAACATTCTGGCGAATCCATAATGCAAAGTTTATAAATAGTTGTTAGTTCGATTATTTTTTTTGATATTAGAGTCGTAAAAATTCTAGAGAGTGTTTGCATAAGGATTATCGTCAAATCATAAATCACACAATAATAAAAATGTTGTAATATTCAAAAAAAATACAATCGAATAAAAATTATAAAAATCATAATAAGTAATGAAGAAACGAAAACATTGTAAGTTTTCAAAAGACAAATACATATCTACGGTTGACATTATATATATCTCTATGATCAATTTAACATAGTCAAAAATATAAAGTCTTCTTTATATCTCCTCTAAGTTAGTAGATAAACCTCAACTTGATGTTTAAAATAATTGAAAAGATGATTGAAGCATCCTTAAGTGTGATAAGAGAGAAAACGCGCCTGAATGAATAATGAAAACTTGTCAATAAATTTTTCGTTATTGTAGGTTATGAAAGGATATACACTAGGTTGATAAAAATATGTGTTTAACGAGATGAATAATCAATCAGATTGTGAATTTATAATCTTCAAATAGTTAGAATGAGTGTTGTTATATTATTGCACCGTACCGAGTCCACCATACAATAAGATTGCAATTATTCAAAATTCATGATAATACTATCAAAACCTTAACCTAAGAGTTCCACGTTGGTTTTAGTTGTAAATATTTACGTTTTTTGCTAATATGATCACTTATACACGGAAAAAATGATTAACCATTTAGCTATGAATGTATTCGCAAGGGCGAAGAATCCAATAAATGTAACTTATGCTTAGCAAAAGTGTGTTTACTGTACTATCTATACATTTGTAAGGACGATTAATTGAATGTAAACCTGAAATTCAAAAAAGAAATAGATTGATACCTAATAATACAAGATATAAGCATGCATCAATAATAATTTAGTAAATTTACAATTTCTTTTATCTGGTAATGTACTAAATGAGCATCAAACTATTTAGGATATGTGCCATTATTATATTTTATAGTTTGCGAAATGTTTTCTTTTGGTATAAATTGTATCTGCCAATAGACTTATAACTTTAATTTATTTTAAACAACTAGATTAAATAAACATTGACAGCGTAATTCCTTTTTTAAACACATATCTATAGCTATCTTGATGATCATTTTCTTTAGAGATATTAATAAATGGCATATGTCGTATACTCGTGTTTATAAAAAAACTTATTTTACCTATTTCTATGAAAAATATTCTGTAAATATATATTTGAAAAAGTGATAAAATACAAACTAGACATGATTTGATATCATGTCAAAATAAATATATATTTTATATATAAAAACTGAGTATATATTTTCTCATAAATTATGTTGTTAAAAATTTAATTTAGTATCTTATGTACATTTTACTATTTTCAATTGCATTTATTCTTCATAGATAAATAGTCTGCTGATTCAAAAAAATAGAAAGAAATGTTTTTTTGATGTCTAAACATCCGGTGTGACAAATAAATCATGTGATAAACATGACCTCATCATTTCATATGTGCATGAAAATCGAATAATCACAAAGGCGACAATGAAGAATAATAATGTTTCACACAATGCTTGTTCATTAAATATTGATATTAAAAATAATTTTATCTTACACATTGATGTTTCAATTAAATAGACGAATGAATAAATGTTTGTTCATGGATGTCGAAATCTATGCCATTCGCATTTAAACGCAACTTGAAACGGATGCATAATTTCCAGAAGTTTAAAATATCGTTGAAGAAGTTTCAGATGATCATGATTCCAATCGATAAATACGCGAGGAGATATGTAAGAATTTATATACAAATCTTTAGAAATACTGAGGTGTTATCAAGATTTCTGTAGTATTTCTGTAACTTATATCTTATGATATAATATAGAGATCTATATTATCAGTTTTTATAGTATTCTCGCTTGTAAGTTTTTTTTTCGATGGTTTATTATTTTAGGAGATACACCAATACTGTGGTATCATGATTGCCTAGTGATAAGAGAACACAAATGTACAGAGATACGACCTCATCGAAAACATATTTTCCGAAAATATCGTGTTTGAATGAACGATAGGCACCACAATAAGTCATTACAGGTTATTGCAATTCTATATTGTCCTACTTGCAATTCTATATTCCCATCCTTACAATATTATATTGCAACGATTGAACTTCTATATCGACCCTACCAGGGTTGCGACCAGATTTAATAATTTAAAAAATTATAAAAAATTATTTTATTATAAAATTAGATTTAATATTAATAAACATTTGATTATTTGCAATGGCATAGATTCTTCGAAAACAAATAGTATGTTGATTCAAATAAATAAAAATAAGTTTTTTTTTGATATGTCTGAACATCAAGGATTAACAAATATATCATGTGATAAGCATACTAGCGTGTATTCATATGTTCGCAACAATCTAATAATATAAAGTCTATTTGATGATTAATAATGTTAAGCACAATGCTTATTCATAATATTTTTATATTGTAAATAAATATTGCTTAAAATTTAATGGTTCATTTAAATAGTTGAATGAATAAATGATTGTTCTGTATGTCAAAATGTATGCCATTCGCCTCTAAATGAAACTTAACAAGGATGCATAAGTTTACTGCATAGGAAAATAACGTTCAAATAATATGAAGATGGCTATGAATTCAACGAATTAATACGTGAGAAGATATGTTATAAGTTATATTCCTATCTTAGGAATTTATGAGGCGTTGTCAAGATATCAGTAGTATGTCTTCAAGTATCGTCATTTATAATATAGATATATATATTCAGTTTTTATAGGATTCGTGGTTAAGGATCTATTTTCTAAGATATATTTTTTGAGAAGATACACCAGTATTATGTTATCATAATATCGTAGAAATCAAAGAACAGATAGTTACAGAGAGAATACCTCATCGAAACCTTTTTTTGAAATATGCGTGTTTGAATAAACATTAGGCATGACATAAATCATTAATTGATTAACGAATACAATAGAATTTTTTTCATTGATTAACATAAGAAGGTTTTTCATTTAACGCAAATTAATAAAAAAATGTATTATTTTTTTCTTTCTAACGGTAAAATTCTGTAATCGGGAGTCCTGTTTGTCAGATGACCACATTTAATTTAAAAAACTAATATATTATTTATGATTTTTTATAAAATTTTGTACCAAAAAATAATTATACCATGACAATATCTTGACACCACACAAATTTCTGTAGAATGGTACATTTTGAACGTCCATGTAGAAGACATTTTTATCATAAATCTGTAATGCTCATGAGTGGTTCAACCAAACATTTGAGGCGCTCTAATCAGAATATTTTTTAGTTTCTTGCTGTTAATATCCACCATGACGTAATTAAACCTATACCAATAATTGTTTAAAACGTCAGTGGATGTAGCAATATGTGATGATTATTAGACTTTGCAGGTTAAAATATATTCTGAATTTTCATGTTGACATTTTCTTAATAATATATATATCTCAAAATGAGACATATTTTAGGTGCTTGAAAATAAATATTAAGAGTGAGAGACGTTTCTAATTAAATTATTTTTATGTATATCTATATTTTCAGCTATCTAATTAAGATTTAGTTTGAAAAACCTGTATATATATGTAATGGAGTTATTAAAAGTTTGAAATGACATGAGTGTAAAGTAGATAGAGATTCGATAAAGAGAATGTATTTACTTAAAAAGAATTAATAAGTATAACTTAAAATATGTAATGTTCAGCTGGGTCTTTAAAAATTTGAAAATTCGTTTTAGTTCCATTTGCTGAATTGCAATCTTGTTAACACCTCAAACATTAGATTTTCGGACAATCGAAGTGCAAGCAAGTTAAATGAATACACTTACATCAGTCACCTAAATCATTTAAAACTTCAGTGTATATTTAGGTCAAATATTGAGTATATATGCAAGATTTATTCCGAAACTAGTGATTATAATGAATTAAAATATTGAACTGTTATCTTATTTTCTATAATTTGTATTTTTAATGAAAAATACACCGAAAAAATAACTTGCGTCATTTTTAAAAATTAACTCTTTAAATTTGACAATTCTATAAATATAATTTAAATATGTTACCATTTGATTTTTTAAATATTTGCGTAGGCAACGGGTACAATTATATATTTTATTTAATATCAGATTGAATAATTAAAATTAAAATATAATACAAAATTCGAACGTCATTATAAAATTTTGTTTAAATTATATGGAAAAAAAATAGAACAAAAAAGAATATATTGATATGATAAATGTTGATGCCAACTTATATGTTAATACACGTATTCAAAAATTTCAAGCATGGAATTTTTTCGGATAACATTCATTTTTTGTCCATAAAATTCAGGCTGAATATTTTCGAATTCGGTTTGTGCTGTAGACGTGATAACATCAGAGACGATGATCAACTTTACAGAATTTCAGAGAAATTATGTTGTGTTCATATTTCGTCGATGTAAATAATAAATGTAAAAGTACTATAGAAATTATCTAATTCAGCGTCTTTTAAATCGTTTCCTATTATTTAAATTTTATAGAAAATGTATAAAAATATTTGTAGTTGAAATAATGTTTGATTAATCAAACCGATATAATTATATGTTTATAGAAGTAGACACACATTCATGAACATTTTAACACGGATAATGTTTATATCAATTTATATTTTAAAAAGTGCATTCGTTGCAAGCCGCGTAAAACATCGAAATATTTTCATTCAAAGAATCAAGGGATTAAATTTTTTTATGCGTTTTGGCAGTCTCATTTAGGCGGTCTGTTGCATTGTTCCGAGTTTGCAGATTTTATTGAAAAATCAGAGAGTGGATTTTGGTTGATGTGAACAGTAATGGCTCGAGTATTTGTTAAAGGTTAGAATTTGGCGCCATAAAAATGGATACGCGCGTTAAGCTTAATTTTGCCTATAATTGTTGAAAAATCCTATGGTGGACACAAATTCGATGATTTGACCTTGTATTTATAAAACTAGTATGAATAGTCTGTATACACACTTTTCAGCAACGTGTAGTAAAGGTCATCTATTAATATTTTTCAAACTGATGATTCATTCTTCGTATGATTATATACTTGTTTTCCCAAGAAACATATATCATTGATTTGAATTCGTGGTGTGTAAATATCATAGTCCCAGAATTTACATTGTGTTTATTTAAATACAGACATAATTTTGTCTGAAAATTCCCATTTAATGAATATTTATCATCTGATACTTATAAGCACTATTTTTGCTTATCATGGCAAAATTGTATTTTAATGCGATGTCATATACTATAGTGGTAAAATTTTCATCCGAATTCCATATATTTAATTTTTTACCCAAGATGTGCTAGTATCTAAACTTACACTCGGATCAATACTAAAATTCTGTAATTAATTATCGTAGTCATTCTCTACCAAGTTGCTTAGTTTGTGTAATATTTATATCGAAGTGAATTTTTTTAGTCTTTGCTTACAAAGTGAGTACATTAATCCAACTCATGTCGTCATCATTTGTGATCATTAATCTATTGTCTATTTCGGTGTCACATATTTTGATAGTATCTGAAATAACTATGTCATAGTACATGAAGCCACGAGAATTAATAGATAGACGAACAAATATCTAAAAAAACATCCGATACTAATTTAAAACTCGACAGAATCGATATATTACATTTAACCTTATAGTATCTAAGAGCATACTGATTGACATTGGTTATTCTATCTATCTTTGATATTCAGGCTCGACTAACATTCGCAGCCGTTATAAGATATGACTGTTTTCCAAGATTCTAGATTAGGAGTTGAAGCGAGTATTTTAGTTAACAAAATAACTTATGGTAAACCAACTGAAACATATCTATATCGTTATATTTCCATGTGATGTTTGATAAGTATCATATTTACTTCATATATATAATTGGTTTACATCGAAATGATAAAAGTGAAGTGTCCGCTTGGTCCTCGTAAAACAGAAGTTGACAATATAAGGTAAGACCGTCAGAATATATGAAGTAGTTTGACATTGACTCTTCGAGAACCTTTTGAGTATGCGTTAAAAAACACAATATCTTATTAATTGTGTCAATACGCTTTTCATGCCATATCCATGCACTTCAATATTTCATTCTAAAATAAGAGTCATACTTTTTGTATTATTTGTTTTTGTACACAAATGATTTTTTCAATATTTTATACTTAATTGCGTTTTGTTCCTGAGTATAAGTTCTATTTTCTGATAATATATGCTCTGACAATTTGGCATTGATATGTAATAAGTGCAATGGCATAAGCATAAAATAGAAGTTATCATTATATAGCATTTTGTGTCATAAGGTTCTGGGGATACATTATATGAATTTATAATTTTCAACTGTATACGAATAACATTTTTTTTTACGGAATTACATATTTTGATTGCGAAAGGGTTGCAATTTTGTGTATTTTTATATTAAACAAGGTATACATTGTCCAATTATCTGATAATTTGAAGGCATTAAATTCTATCTAATCCTGTTTCTTCATTATACACAAATCCGTTTCTTCATCATTTACACACATGACCCGTAGTGAGCACCATATTCTAGATAAATTTATAGGCATCTCGTCTTTTTACATAACTTGAGTGTTGTAGTATTCATGTTTTGTTATATTTATCACCAACAATCCGAATGATTGAAGATTGATTGTTGATTCTTATGCGAGTACATATATCAATTTTTCTTGTATGTCTTTACAGATCGAAAAGTTTTAAATCATTTTTACGAATATTTATATGTTCCTGTTCCTCAAATTTAATCCCTTACCTGATATATATTGTAACTATATCAGAATACAGCTTCGGTGATGTTTTGAGAGTTCGGTGTTTAGTACAAATGAGAAATGTTCATACAGTAATATTCTTGAATGAACATTGAACTGGTGAGAGGCACCTGTCAGAAAATGAATATTATGAATATTTTTTACTTAAATTATATATCATGATGTCGTGATAATTCAAGTGGTATTGAAGATATTTATTTTTGATGAAATGAAGTTGAAAAACAAAATTATGTATGTTTGTTTAAATATAGGTATTTACGTGATTTTTCAATTTGGTGTTTTGCAATATGATGTTAATTTTATTCATTTTTGTGTTTTATAATAATTTTTTGTATGTGTTTCTAAATGGTAATTGATGATATATATCATTTTAATGTCATCATACATATATTAGTATTAAAAAAAAATAGTTTTAGATTTTATTGAATGAAAACAGTTTTAAATACACGATCAATATATTTTATCAGTGCATATTGAAATATACAATATGGGAAAAAAATAATGTCGAATTCCAGTGCTCCGGTAACAATATGTATGCAATTTTAAAACTAATTTAAATAGGAATAAAATTTTAGTTAGTTAGAGGCTAAAAAATTACTGCATGACATAATATCACGAATAATTTAGATATAGGATATACTAGTCATGTAACAAGGTACGTATAGTACAGACAATATATTATAAATAATTAGATCAACCGAACATTGAAAATTACAAAAATTAATGTTTTTCGACTTTCAGTAATATAGATGCTACTTCTTTTACCGTAGAAGTTAGATAGTATCACCTTTATAGTTAACAAGGCATATTGTAAATACACATTTAATCTTTATTAGGCATAAAATAAGTGTAGTTAAAGTATTGTTTCTTATTTTGATTAAAATAGAGTCTCATTGATAAGACAAGCTGCATTCTATTTCTATTATATTTGTATACGCAAAAAAAGTAAAATCTCTAACCAAAAAATGTTTAGAATATCGTGTTTAAATATTAAATGCACATTAATCAAACTAAATATGAAATTCAGATTTCTTCATTATAATCTTTATATTCTACACTTTCTACAAAGCAGTGCACGATGTCCACGAATGATAAAATTGAACTAGCGAGGTTTAATATTTAATATAATAAAGTATAGTATTATAAAATACTCTATATTTGTTTACATGACATATTGCGAACGCTTTCTCATATGATCCTCGTCAATCTAATAAAAATGGAATGGTTGTTCTGCCGTACATAGATAATATCTAAAAATATTTCTTTTTTTATTTTACACTCTATTTCCATTTTAATGGTGATATGTATTGCTTATTTAAACCTAATAAACTTCTGTTTATGACTTATAAATACATACAAGTATTTCTCCAGAACCATTTATTTTAACCCTGATATATATTTTTTTATATTTTATTTTGATTTTAAATAAAGCTTGAAATTTCGGGTATTATATATCTTTCCTAAAAATAAAACCAATCTGAATATCTGTTACGGTGTCAATATATATTCGATGGCCTGTAATTTTTCTAAGGAATCGACGGGTGTATTCTGTCGATATTCGTTTTCTCTATGCATGGATTAACCATATCATATTTTCAAACATATTCTTATTCATAAAATAAATAAATATACATAATTTAAAGTCACTTCTTATCGTTAAAAACATTAACACCTATACCCTAAGCAAATTTTACAATTTACACGTAAGTGTAAAATTTTATTATGTAGTTTTATATCGAAAGTGATATTTTTGTAATATCAAGTACCCAACGAGAATAAACAATTCTGTATAATATAACATATTTTCATATACATTTGTCTGTATAAGAGATGTTATAAATTTATCAACAGAGCTGTTCATCAATAAAAATCGCCCCGATAGATCAAAATAAGGTGAAAAAAAAATCATTGCGTATGAATTAAGATTAAATTAAAAGCATTGAACATTGAGAATATCAATGTAGTAGAAGACATTACACATAATCTACGTAACTATACGATACTATATTATTATATTGCCTCCCTTTCCCAAGATGCGCAAGGCTTATATATTTGATCTCGGTACATATTTCCTAATTCGGGTAAATCAACTCTGCACGTTCGCTAATTCATCTTTTGCTGAGGCAAAATTTTCTTTAATTTGGGTCAAAAATGATTAGGTTATGGTTGATTTTTTTATTTTTCGTTCGCCCTATTAATGCTGTATGATGAAATATGGGTGGCTACTTTTAATTAGATCATACCGACCTTCGATCACGTTATATTTTCGTAGGATTTAGATTCTTGACCAAGATCTTTTCCACGAAGGGTGGCTACTTTTAATTAATTCATACGGACCTTCGAATAAACGTTCTATTTTCGTACGATTTAGATTCTTGACCAATATCTTTTCCAGGTGTTGAAATTTTCGCTAAATAGGTTTTCGATCACAACATTTTTTAGATCTGCACTGCTTCTGTTAAGGTTATTTTTGACTTTTTCGAATATTTAATGTAAATCTTGAGTTTTGTTTACTTTTACGTGCGTTTCTTTGTAGTCGTGGTGAGGTTCGTGGTACCCTCCTTTGGTGATAAAATCTACTTGAAGGTTAATCTCGAAACCATAAGCAATTAAGGCTAGTGAGTATTTAGTCGACCTATATGCAAAACTTCGAAATGCAAGTGGAATCATACGGTCCCAATCATTGCGTTGCTGTGAGATGTAATGCCAAAGAATTTATTTTAGTGATCTGTTAACTGTCTCAACGCTATCATTTTCCTTTGGATTATACGGTCATGTTGAAGATTTTTTGATAATTTGTATTTGGCATGGGTTTTAAAATATTTATGACTCAAACTGACTGCCCTGGTCTGAGTGAAGATGGTCAGGTATACAGAATCCTAAGACGACGCATTTGATGAGAGAATTTGCCGCCTTTAAGGCAATTTGATCGAGTATAGATTCAGCCTCAACCCATATGGAAAGCATGTCAATAGATACTATGATATATTTAATGCCATCATCAGTAATGAGGAAACGGGCCAACGAAGTAGACCTCCCAGAATGAGAATTTTACTGGAGGTAATCGGTTGAAGAGACCCCTTTAGGTGAAATTTTTGTATTTAAAGCAGGTGTAAGAGAAGCATTCTTTTGAGTGCATGTCGAGGTTCGAAGCCATATTTTGCCAATGGAATGTTTTTGTAAGAAAGTTCAGGGTTTGGAGTAAACCTGATGTCCACCAATATCGTGAGCATAATCAAGAACGGTATCCCTGAGCATCGTATGTATGTATGTAACTGTTCCGTTCCTGCCCAAATGAAAAACAATGCGGGCGATAATATGATAGCTCGAAGGCTGCAAGTTCTTAAAGTTTTAAACTATTTTCATGGTCTCTTGGTCTTGGCTTCGAGATTTGCATATGTCGATATCAAATTGTAAAGAGACAGAGGCAACAATTTTTGATATTGAATCCGCAATTGAGTTTGTTTTTCCCGGTATATATTCGATATCGTAATCGTAGTTTTCGAGCTCCATTAGCCATCAGGCGCGTCTACCCTTAGAATACTTCATTGTTTTGATGTGTATAAATGTCTGATGGTCGGTTACGAGGGTAAATTTAGAGATATCTAGGTAAAATCTGAATTCCTTTACAGCAAATATGAAGGCGATGAATTCTTTATCAATCGTGGCGTATATCATTTGTGCTGAGTTCAGTTTTTGGCTAGTGAATGGGATGGAG